>JAVQJF010034666.1:0-34034 GCA_036023855.1 Gadopsis marmoratus | reverse complement strand
TTCTGGGTCTACCCCGGGGTCTCTTACCGGTTGGACGTGCCCGAAAAACCTCCAAAGGGAGGCGTCCAGGGGGCATCCTTACCAGGTGCCCGAACCACCTCAATTGGCTCCTTTCGATGCAGAGGAGCAGCGGCTCTACTACGGCTCTACAGAGAAACACACGGGGAGAAATGACACACTCCTGTTCTGTGCAGTCGTGTCCGGTGTTGTGCACTGTGAGCCAAAATGCCTGGTGCAAGTTGCTGTTTGTCAGGGATGGGAATCGAGAACCGGTTCCAAATTGTCTGCTCCATTGGAATCGAATGCCCCCGAGCTTATCAGTTCCTTTTAATCGGTGTCGGCATGTTTTTTCTGGCAGATGCACGTTGCAAAACGATGACCTCAAGCTTGTGCTGGAAACTTGCGACAAGGAGGAGAGTCATGGCGGAGAGGAAGACACGGTCCAAAGTACGGCTTCGTTTCACAAAGAAAGATGGCAACAGTGCTAGTTGTAACATCTTTCGAAGCAACGTGGGCTTCAATTCCTGGAATGCCATCTATTTGACACGCGAGTGCTGCTGATTCCCAAACGAGCAGCACGTCTGTTTTATCCTGTTATAATCACAGCAGGCAGGCTGAGCAGATTTATTTCTTTGAAGGAGAACTTAAATGGAAACGGAACGCCGCTCAAATATGATCTGATTTCATCCATTTTACATGACGACAGACAGACCGCCGCTACAGCTAATGAAATGCTATGGATACAATCTTATCATTCCCCATCCCTAATACTGGTTGTAAATTAATGTCTCAAAATAGAGAGCTTTTAATAAAACAGTATGACCAAAAGGAGAACAAGATGTAAAAGTAGTGTTTTTAATCCGTGTATTTGTCAGACCAGACCTCTGATAATAACGACCACATCCGTCTGTGTGTCCGTGTGACTGTCCGAGCCGCTGCTGAGCTGTAAATGCTGTTGCATCGGCCATCGCACCTTTTCTGAGTCGCTGTCATTATCGTCGTCACTTTACCACCACCATCATCACCATCACGTCAGTAGTTACTCACAAATTTATGGTTGCGTGCACTCGGACGCACACAGAAAATTACTTTTGCATGTCAGTGAATCATGTTTCCAGAATCCGACGGTTCTTAGGGAATAAACATATCAGGTTTTTACAAAGCGTTCACTCCAAAATCATTCTTATGATCATCTCAGTTTATTGGTACTTTGCTGACGCTCTTATCCAGACTGGATTAGCAGGATCAGTTTCTTGCTCCAGGACCGCATGGCTGTCTGGACCAGTGCAGCCTCTCGAGGCCCAGACTGCAGCCTGCGGTCCGTTTCCTACACTGATGGCAGATGCCTCCTGGTTCTTAATTCCATGTGCTTAACCAAGTGTTTCTCAGTTTAAAAGACAAGCACAAACATTAAATATGATGTCCAAGTCATTGGTTTGCATGCTAGAGGATTCCCGGAGCTGTCTGTTTTGTAAATGTCATGTTTACCAGTTTGACCATTTTTTTACGAGCAGTTATATTCCATCTTAAAATGCCCTTTATGCATTGCTTTTATCTGCCACGTTCTTTGTCCTGAGTCCTGGGTTTCTCTGACATCTCTTTCATTGCCACATTCTGTACTTACAGAAACATGTTTACGTGTTTGTCTCATGCTGCGAAACCAGAGCTGGTGTCAACAGTCAGTTGGCATCCAGGTACGTTTGATACGCACTTTCTAACATAGCCGTTTGGAGTGGCTCCGTTTCCTCCCGCCTGCCTGCACTGATCAACAACAGCGCCGCGGCGCTCTGGAAAGATTCAGCCTGCAGTTTTAATAAAAGTCAGACACAAACAGCTGACGCTTCGCCCTGCCAGCTGCTATCAGGCCTGCCAAACCCCTGATTGGGACTGTTAAACACACACACACACACAGAGAGAGAGAGAAGTGGGTGTGCAGCAATTGTAATAATAATGACCTCAGCTCATTCAGTGATTGGAGACCTCTGGTCTTGTAATGGGAGGTCAGGCTGAGGAAAGGAGGGGCTCACCGCTCTGGCTACCGGTGGTTCTGGCTGCTCAGGCCGACTCCTGCAGGACAACGCTGCCAAAGTCAAAGGAGACGTCTGTGTTAAACAAGTCAGGCTTATGACTCAACCATGGAGGTGACATAAAAATTACATTACGTATGGTTCCGTAAGTGAACAATATTCCTAAGTGACCATCAATACAACCAGTAGCGGGGAGCACAGGGGTCAGCCATGATGCCTTGTGTAAACCTGAAGCAAGTTGAGGATAAAGACAGTTATTTCAGGTTTTTGCTCAACTGTTTTTCTGTCCACCTCTCTCTCTGTGTCCCCTGTACACGAGGTCCTGTTCCATTGTGTGGCGTTGTATGGCCATTTCCAGGTGTTATCCATGACCCCTGGCAGCGCTCTCCAGGCGTTAGTCTGGGCCGAGCAGGCAGCCTGAATGGGATCCTTAACTAGATAATAAACAACATGCTGCCACAGAGCCGGGATACGAAACAGGCCTTGTTGACTGTGTGTGAAAATGTTCAAATGGGTTAAAGGTTTTATTCAGTACAGTGTCTTACTTACTTTCACTTGCAGGAATTTGGCACAGGTACCACATATCTCAAATAGTCACTGACATTGTGAAGTGTCAAATATGGTTCAGTAAAAGCTGTTTAAGTGGTGATGTGATGTCTGCAGGTTTAAGTCATGCATGGTCTGTGTGTGTGTCAGTGTTTGCTCGTTAGTAGTAGAAACATTTCCAAACGTACTCGTTGGTTGTGAAATGACGTCCTGGTTGAGTCATTCAGCGTGTGGGCAGCGTTTAAGGCCCTCGATTGTAAAATGGTGTCAACCGTTGCAACACTGGCCTCTGTTATCTTTAACACACATCTATTTGGCCTTTCTGTGTGCCAGAGGTGTGGCGTCTAGAAGTAAGGGGCTGTGTGCTCAATAAAAGGAGGACTCTGTGATAAGGTTCTGTAGGCAATTACATTGTTTGCTTTCTTTAAACCTCGCCTTGACAAGTCACTGGACTACGCTGTCGGTCCGTTGCGAGCCGTTACAGCGGGTATTTAAGGATGCCGGTTGCTGGTGCTGCATTGGCTCATGTGCTCGACCAATCATCGTACACTTATGTCACTCAAGGTTCCTCTTGTGCTGGCAGAGTACCTACTCTGAAGTAGGACTGAAGAAACGTCCCTCAAAATGGCGTTCCAAGAGCTGCGGTCGTTCCCAGTTCAGCATTATAATAAAAAAGGGGTAGGGCGTCCTCCCAACTATTCTTAGAACTGCGACCGTTCCGTCTTCCAGAGCTCCGGACTTGTTAAAATTTGGCAGCATTAATCTAAATGAACCCCAAAAACGAAATGCAGTAATGTCAACCTTTTTAAACTGTGGTTCTGGCATAACGAAGGTGTGAAATCCTGAACCTGATCTTGGCCGTCGAACGCAGCCCTGCCGCCCCTCACCGCCGTAGCCTTTCTGCAGCACTTTGTTTCCCACTGACCTCACTCAGCTTTTCTACATGCTCAGTTATCCGACTCATCACAGCGCAGCAGGCCTCTTACGTTTTCCTCGTTGGGTCCGTTGCCATTGTTCAGATGGTTGTAAACCTTCAGATTCAGTTCACAAGTTTGCTCTGGGGTTAATATTTTACGTCCTCTACAGTTGGATTCATTCAGCACATTCCTGAAGAATTAACATGGACATCCTCCGCCCCCGCCGTTTCCTGTGCTGTGCCTCCAAAGACAGGAAGTGGATTAGTTGGCTGCTGATTGGCTGAGGAGGAAAGAGAAGAGATGGTGTGATATGAGAGAAACACATGCTTGACTCCGTGTTCTGTGAATTTCATTGTTGCCATGTCATTTTTCTCTCATCACGGTTTCCTTGAGCTGATTTTATCCACCTTTGTTTTAGCTGCGGTAAAACTTTGTGGCGTCACATGCCACTCTGATGTCTCACTTTTGGGTGAGGAGGAAAGGGACATAAGGAAGGTATGCGGATGGAAAGAAAATAAATGGCTCTGGTAAATTCCTTCACAGCGGCTAAGAAACTCAATCTATGGATTGATATTTAGGTTCTCCAGTTGAAAGACCCCTTTAAAGTCCTTGAAACTTGATTTTCAAGTCCAAAGTGTTTGTCTTGCACTAAATATTCATGACTTATTACTTATTACTACGTGGGTGTGATTTGATTTGATCAGATTTGATTGAAATTTAGCTAAATCCTCTTTGGTGGGACTTTACATTTTTCCAGGTAAGGTCGTGCCGACATCAAACTAGAGCTGTTCGATATGGCTTATAAAATAATATCTATTTTTAGGCTATGCCGCAATATACAATCTATCTTGATCGATACACATGTTTTCTCTAAAATGACATACCGTCAATTCGCAAATCCTGCAAACGTATATGTTGATGTTGTGCAATATGATGAATTGCTGTAGTTCCAACTAGCCAAAAGTGTATAAAGTAGATAAAATTAGCTACGGATCTATACATCTATAGCAGTAAAGTGCAAGATCCATATACGTCAGATATAATCGGAAAACACTGAATTTGACCATATGGTCGTCTGCTATATCGCACATTAATTGATATTTGAATATATTTAATATATATGTTTGCCGGCCAGCCCTACTTCAAACTAATGAGATCACAAAAACAGAATGATCACATGAAATTACCTAAACTGTTCCAACGTTGGCAGTAAATTGTGTATTCATGTAAGACCCCGTCACTTCTAATAAGAATAATAAGTCTTTAATCTTTCAAAGGTTATTTTCTTCGGGTTTGCAGCCAGTGCTGTGGAAGCATGGAGAGCAATTGGAGTCCTTACTCCAATATGTGATCTTGATTTTTCAGCAGATGTCCCAAACTCTTGGCTTCCCGTTCTGGAGTTGTTTATGTGATCTACTCGAAGGACCCACTTTAACGTCCTTCTGTTTCTGAGAGGTGCTGTGTTTCCAGAAACGGCTTCTTCACATTCTTGCGGAACAGAGATTTTGTGCTCCAAGGTGATTTATCCTTTTCTGGACTACACAAGTGCCATCATTGATCGTTAGAGGAAAGCATGAGGGTGGAAAGAGGACGGATGAACAAGGTGAGAGGAGGACGGAGTGAAGATGTACTGGAAAGGGAGTCAGAGGGAGGAAGAACATAGCTGGCATTCCTGGCATCCCGGTCATGTTCGGCAGGGTTCACCGACTCTGCTCGGTTTCTTTCTTTCGTTTCGTCTTCCTCTACCTGCTATGCAAACTTGGCACGCACAAGAGGCACATTTGTAGAGACATATTTGCAGTTTTGTTTTGCCGACTGAAGCGGGTGGAGTCTTGCACATAAGACAAAACGGTGAGTTTGTAGATCAGTTATCCAGATGGGGGGGGGGGAATTGTACACATCTGGAAAGTAACGATCCGTGACATTTGCATAGAAATGAATCTGTTCTGCCTCTCTGTGCTCCTATTGCTATAAAACAGCACTTGTGTTTGTGTTTAGTTCATAAGCATTTGTATTTGCTATTCTTAACATCCAGTGTTTGCTAGGTCTCTTCTTCTCTCGTCTCTTCCCCCCCCCCACACCCCACGCTGTGAAGACCCTGTTACAAGATCAAAGACTTCTCAGAGAGCCTCCCCCCCTTTTCTCTTGTTGCCTCTTCCCTTCATTTAATCCCAGGATGAGTCCCCGTGTCTCATTAAATCTCTCTTCACCCCCTCCAGCTTCCTCCTGCACTGAGCTGCCACCAAAGCCTTTAAAGCCAGTGACCCAAACTTGTTTATCAGAACAAAGAGGGAGACGATTCTCTGTTCAGTTGTCCTCAACTTTTGCTCCTCCTCTCGTGCGGACTGAAGTCTTGAATAGCAACACAGCTAAATGGTCTGGATGATACGAACACCCCAACCACCTGTACAAATAAGCTGGTTTTTATGTTTGATTTGTCTTTGTCTTTTTCACATTAAGCGCTGATGCATCTATTCTTAACTCTCCGGGTGCTGTTCCCTCGCTGACTACCTTCTTTAAGGAAGAAGAGGATTCATAATCTCTGGGTGATTTCTTGTGCCCCAAAAGTGTTGTCTGTGTGTGAAATGCATGTACTGGACTGTTGTAATGAACAGCACATGGGTTCAGTCCACGCAGTAGATCATTCAGACTTGATTTGTAGATCCCAGTATCACACACCCAAACCAGAGCCTCATTTCGTCACCATATAAGTAACAAAAAAGATGAAAGAAATCTCAGGAGAAGAATTTGAAATGGTCTTTCTATTGAGACACAAGACTTGACGTGCTCAGTTGTGGATAAATGCGTCAGCCTAAAATGCAATCTCTGAACCGATGGACAATCATCCTGGCCAAGACTTCCTCTCCCATGCACCGGTCATTGTTTACGGTCTGCGAGTACGACGATGAAATGAATGCAGATAAATGTTAAAAAAGCTAATCTCTAAGGGTTCCGAGATGGGTTGTTAGATTGCATGCGACCAAAGCCTGCTCGTACGCCATTGATCTTTACCACTCGGACTACAAACGGAAACAGAAATGCTTCTGAAAGCTACAGATTCTGCGTTCGTGAGCAGGCATCGTTCTGTTTCGTAGAGATTGGCCTTAGGTTTAAATGCGCTGGGTTAAGAAATGAACATGGCGTTTCTGTGTTCGGTGGTGTCAACGTACACTTACGCAACACTGGAACTGTGTGATGTGGAGCAATGTGCCCCGAAGTCACCAGCACGTTTTATTGACACACAGCAATGATGAAATATGCAGACTCAAGGAAGTTAAAGGCCATAAAATTGGGTTGACTTTTTTTTTTCTCCATGGACAGAAACGGCTTCGACATGGAAGTGCTGTTATATTTAAGTGATGTCACGCACGTAAACAGTCTAAATAAAACTGACATGTTCCACAATATAAAACCCAGAAACGAATTGTGACAGTTAAAAGTTACGAATTAGACTCGTCATTGTCGAGTGAAAACTTTATTTTAACAGCGCGACAGGTACAAACCGTTATATATTTATATATATTTATATATATATATATATAAATATATATTATTCGTATCACATTGCCAGTGTGTATAAAATTTTTTTTAAATAATGCACTGCCTTTTTGTAAGACGTCCTTGCTGATCCTGAAATAGGTTATGCGCACACACACAGCAGTGCAATCCGACCCTGGCCGGACTCTTTGAGCAACAAAGGCAGGAAGAGGCATAAATAAATGAACAAATAACCACATCACTTGACACTTTACCCATTCCCTCCCTTATTTCCTCTCTCCTCTTTTCTTTGGCTCCACCGTTCCTCCCAAAAAGCAAATCACTAAAAGCCACAAGCTGCTGGGGTGTGTGTGGGGCGGGGAGGGAAGGGGGATTGCAGGTGAACGGGTAGACACGCATCACTCAAGTCCTCATTTGCGAGGTGGAAAATATCTTTGGGCTTAAATGAATTGCTTTTCCCCACAGAATAAAAGCTCTTTATTCTCCACAATAGGAGAAAAGAAATGAAGAAATGTGTGGAAGTAAAGGAAGTGTGTGTGTGTGTATGTGTGTGTTGTCTCTCAACACGTGTCATGGAGATCATCTTACACACACACACACACACACTTCCTTCTCTGTGTGTGCGACAGTCATATAAGCAGCCTTTTCTGTCCACACACACAGCCCTCACTTGTCTCAGCGACTCTTCCTCTCCTGTTTCCTCTTCTTCGTTTCTTACCTTCCCCTCTCTGGCAGCAGAGGTCTGCAGGTCAGAGACGCTCATTAGGTCATCTAAAGGTTGCTGGTTCGATCCCCAGTATTTCCTGAAGAGAACTGCAAAACAACAACGTTCCAGGTTTCATTCTACAGCCATCATTTAATCCTCCTCCTCCTCCTCTGCTTCCATCTTTCATCTTACCAAATTGCTTCATTTTTTCCACTTTTTAGCTTCTTATCCCACGTTCGCGCATCTGTCATCCCTCATTTCCCTTCCTCCAGTGCTGCGCAAAGTCATAACTTAGAAATTAAAGTCTTCATTCATTTCACTCTGCTTCAGAGCACTTTTGCGCTTCCTGCTTCACTTCCCACCATTGTTTTACAACAGTTTGAAGCTTTAAATTGTCAGAACAAAATCAAATGTAAGCTTCTGACTTTGTTAACTATTTGTCATGTATGTTGTCTCTCTTCTTCCTCTTTCGTTCATCACTTTTCCCCTCCTCCTCTTGATTCTCTTGGCTGCCTCCTCATCCTCCATCCTTTTTGTTTCTGTTAGCTGCTATATGAAGGCTCCTGCAGAGAGCTGTGTCTGGCTGGACGCGGTCGATGGAGCTGGTTGAAAACAGTCTGTGTTAAGCTGTTGACTCGTATAATGGCATATCTGAAGGGCATTCGGTCGGCCAAGAAGTACACAGCAATTACACGTTTGCCAGCCCCCTCTGGGAGGTGTGTGTGTGTGTGCACTTTGGTGAAAGATTGTCCCACATTATAGCTCTGCGTTACTGACTACCTGTCAGCACATGAAGCGAGAGGGCGGCTCCCTCAGCCAGCCTGTGTGTGTGTGTGTGTTTGTGCACATGTTAATGATCACCTGTTCAAACATGAGAGAATAATGAGACCAGAACAACCTCTGCAGCAGAGCCCGGCTTCCTCTTTCCTTTCCTCTTCCCAGTCCATCCCATCTCCTCTTAGCTTGTCTGTTTGTTTGTTTGTTTTCTTCACGGATCTCAGGACTCCGGTGACCACCAGTATTTCTGACATGAACATCTTGGCCAGCTTCTCTCCTCTCTGTAGATCCACTCCACTTGGCTTTGGCACTGCATTCCAGTTAATCTTTATCATTCATCATTTCTCAGTTAGAGATGCTGCCAATTGTGTGTGTGTTTGGACATCAACACTTTCCCAAGGCCTCTCAAAAACCTTCAAACAGCTGTTCACTCGTTTCAGCTCCAGGCTGCTTCCTCCTCCTCAGTTGTCAAACGCACACATGCAGTGATGCAGCCTGAAACCGTCCCAGGTCTCACCGTGTGGCCCCTGAGGTGCGGTGTCGTATTCCTGCACTGTGAGAGCAGCAGGCTGCGTATCCAGTGACGCCGCTCACGGATGAACGTTGCTGTAGTGGAATCTAGACTGCAGCTATTTTCTTTTCTCTTCTGTGTGTTTTTTCATTGTGGCTCCAGATTTCTGTTGGAGCTCAGCACGGTTGTGGAAAAGGGGTTAAAGTCGTAATGTTTATTTCTGACGTGCATCTGTGTTTGACGGTGTCTTACAGTTTGCTTGACTTTGCTGGACTTAACAGAGTACAGTTGGTAAAAGTATGTGTGAGTTGAAGGCCCCAGTATTAGTGGCTGGGTAACTCTCCCGGCTTTACCCATGCTTTGTATGTATGTGTTGACATTGGATAATGTATTTAAACACAGTTGGTCAAGGCGTGGTGGCTGTGGCAGAGAGGGTCGTCCATTAACCCAAGGTATGGTGGTTCCATCCCAGCTCCTCCTGTCCACATGTCGAAGTGTCCCTGGGCAAGACACTGAACCCCAAGTTGCCCCCGGTGGAGGCCACCATGGCAACTGTGTCCCCATCGGTGTGTGAATGGGTGAATTAAACTACTGTTAAAACTTAGATTACTGTTACAGTACTTTTGGGAACCGTTTCAACGGTTGAAAAGCGCTTTATAAGTAAGATTCCATTTACCGTTACATATTGCCTGGAGCAAAAGTGTGTGACAATAGTTAGCAGAGCTGCTGTGTAGCACGCCACAGCCCTTTTTTAATTGGCGTGCCTCTAAGAATAGGAGGCCAGGCCAGACTAGCTGCTGAGCTTTATTCACAGGGCCAGGCCAGCATGGTTTTGGCCCAGCTTAGTCTGGTGCAGCCAGTCCAGTCAAGTTCCTTGAGGTTGGACCTCCTGCCAGCAGGTTCCCATATAAGTGCTTTAACTAGCAGTACAAATCTGCTCTTTGGTGCAACAACCTGCCATCTGCTGCTGTTTTGCATTTGCTTTTTCATTCCCCCGACGCTGTGTTCTTCCATGCTTCACCCAACAGGCTGTATTTACACCTTGAAGATGTTCATTATAACCAGGCCGGCATTGTTGGATGATTCTTAAATGCCTCGCTCAAGGGCATGTTGTTATTGTCCCTTCCTAACCTCCTCGAGTAAATTTGGCTCTTCCTCATTTGCTTTTCCTTCCTAACCCTTTTTTTTTTTTTTTTTTTTTACATTGTCACATTTGTTACTACAATCTTACATGGTTTGCAGGGTTATTGATGTTTAATTCAAAGATTAGGATTTGCAGCTGAAGCACAGTGCAGAGGACTAACACTGCTGCCAAATTAATGCAAACCACACTCTCAGAAGGTGTGAATTATTGGTCTGCAGAGTTTTAACCGGAAAGACGTGGTTATGCTAGCATGTGAAGATGGTGTGTTTTTGCAGACTGTGTATGTATGTGTGTGTGTGTATATATATATATGTATGTATGTATGTATGTATGTATGTATATGTATGTGTGTGTGTGTATGTATGTATGTGTATGTATGTATGTATGTATGTGTGTATATATATATATATATATATATATATATATAGTGTGTGGGTGGCATGAAGGTGTGAGACCTTGACCTTTGTGACAATAAGTGTAACGGTACAGTCGGTTCACGGTTTGACACAGTCATAAAAATATACAGATTTCTTGTGCACAAAATATGTTTCAAACAGCAGACTGTGTGCAGATGTTTAAGAGTGAGCTCATCAGACTCGACAAGAAAAAAAGGTGCGTGATCTATAGCTCTCTCTGCATCATGCAGAGAATGTAAGGCAGTTGGGCAACATCGTGTTCAACCTGGCTCATTCTTCCCAGGTGTAGCAAGACACACCCTTACCTGCCCGTGTGTGTGTGTGTGTGTGTGTGTGTGCTCTTAGGTATACATACAATTTAGTTGCCTCTGTAGTCAGAAAATTGCACATGCATTGAGTAATTGGGTGTGGGAATAATTGGTGTGTATGTACAGTATGCTTGAAATAGTCAAAATGAGCTATTCAAAGGTATGATAGAGGTGTGTGTGTGTGTGTGTGTAGATGGTTAGGTGTCAATTCTTGTGTCTCTTAAGCACATTCCTGTTCAAGGAGTGGTGTGTGTGTGTGTGTGTGTGTGTGAGAGACTGAGAACAGAAAACGGTGTAAAGCATCAGTCTACATAACCTTTTCAACACAACATTTTTGTGTGTGTGTTGCTGCTCGCATGTTTGCATTTTGGAGTGATCGCTACCTCAACCTTTGACCCTGCTGGCCCAGGAAGAAATCAGAGTTGAAAGACGGTCACACTGATGACTCGGGTACAGGTGTGTGTGTTTAGAAAACCCAGAACAACAGGGTATTCATGGGGTTTAGAGTATTTAAAGCTATTAAATCGGTTTAGCAAAAATTAAGACCCTTAAAGTATTAAAACATATTAATCAGCATTTTACGAGGTCTTTTTTGGAACAGAGTCAGACGGACTGTCTATGATTTAATATCATTTGTGGCCAATGTTGTATTTCTTACAATACAACATTGGCCACTCCAAATCTTCCAAAGTTCATTTTACTCAAACACATACCTATAAATAGTAAAACCAGAGACCTGATAATTTTGCAGTGGTCTCTTCACTTTTTCCAGAGCTGTATGCTGAGAAGCTCTGGAATTTAGCTTGAGGATTCCTGCATATACCCTGATCAAGCTGCTGGGCTCCCTCTCTTCTCCACACCGGTGCAGCGGCTGTATATCTGCCACGGAAGGAGAAATGTTGGACAACTTACCCACTTCCAGACACGCTCCGTCTCCCCGGGACACAACACATTAGCGTCAGAATGCCAGCTACTTTGATGAATAGTTATGCTTGATAGATAATCACAGATGGTAAGGGGTGGGTTGATACAGCCAAAATCTATCGCAGTAATTACTGTATTTTAATGTATATCACGATACAGTAATTGTTCCTCTAAATTCAGTTAAGAAATGGTTTAAAATAGCCATAACATACTTTCACCCTCCTCATCCTCATTTTCTTGTCACTCTTCTGCGGCGGTTGGCAAACCAGAGTAGAGGTGCATTACCGCCACCTACTGGCAAGCTGAATTCGCGAGATCATGTGAGAATCCAGCCCTGATTTGCTGCATTAGCCTGTCCCAAATATATAGCAGGATCACTAAGGGATAGTTCCTGTGGTATTGCCAAATTTCTACTGTTGCACGGTATATAGCACCGTATCAGCCAACCCTGCTAGGTAAGGTAACATAATTTGTCAATTGAATTAATTTGTTACTTTTGAATGGATAATGAGCCGCTTCAAGTCTTGGTTGATAAATGATACGAATGGAGACCACTGATATATATGAACGAGTACCTTTCCTTTTTGTTCTGCTGATGAGCTCATCAGAGTGGAGTCATCAGTCCTCCAGTTTCATCAGAGCCACAGTTTGCATCTGAAGACGTTCATGAAAAGAAACCCCACACTGCTTCTCATCCTGCAGCACAAACTGATGCTGCAACAGAGGAATCACATCCCTACAACATTACACAGCAGCAGTACGAATACGTTGGTGCACAACAGCTGACGGCATGTAGTCGAGAGTGAGCGAGTCGCCGGTTTGCTATCGCAATTAAAGATGATTGAAAAACAGATTTTTGTTAGTAGCATTTTTTTAAACATTTAGGCTTTGTGTGCTGCTGATGTGTGAACCTGCCAAAAGTAGCTTAAAAACACATTGATGTTGAGGTTAAACAGTGAGCTCAGGCCGTGTTCGTCAGTAGTAATGGAGAGGATGTTGCCGTTATGCAATAAATAGTAGAGCATAACAAGTAAACCGTGTCGACACTCGGGTCCAGCTTTGCTCTCGTCCGCCCCACACAGCCTTCGGCTTGTTGTCGGTGTCCTCGGCTCAGTTCAGAAATCCTCTGATCTGTGTAGCCAACACAGCGCGGCCACATGGACAGGTTTAACGGGCTTCGCTGGCACTCATCCAGTTTGGTCACTCTCTCGCCAGGAACTGGGGTCAGTCCACCAAGTGGATTACCTTCAGGATTCAAACTGAAGATGCTTCAACTTAAGGATCGAGAAAAATACAGACTTATATTGAAATTTGCGTTTTTAAGCCTGTCGAGGTCACACTTAAACTAAGTCATGTTGTAGATGCAGCTTGTGATGGGAGGTTTAATAGCCTCAACAAGCTGTCAGTATTTCTTTTTACAATGGGGGAAATAAAGGCCAGTGCTCGGTGCATGCCCGATATATCGCATGACGTCAAGTCAAAGGTTGTTTGCTGACGCAGCGAGCTGTAGGTGTTAACTCGAGTTGCTCAGTCTGTTTTAAAGGCCAGTTCGGAGCAAAGATTTGCGAGGAGATGAAACTGTTATAGAACATCGCGGCGGTGTGAACTGGCCTGTCTGAGCTCGTCTCACGCCGGCTGATGCCGTCGCCTGCGACTCAGCTCGTCACATCGCCTGCAGCTGGTTGTAGAACGTAAGGCACCTGTTTCAACAGCCAATCGGCTCGTAGAGAAGTCCAACCGGTCGTCTCGTCCCACTCGCTTTTGTTTTTTGTTTTTTTATGTTTTCACCGTTTCATCAACGCTAGAAATGAAACTGTAGCAAGTAACTCCCTCTCACTGCCCTCCATGTTTTTAAGAAGCTACAAATTATGTTCAGATACAAAAAATGAGCCTGAAAAGCTGGCAGTTACAAGAGGAGTACAGAGAGTTGTCGCTATGGAAACCATGCACTGCCATCTAGTCGCATTGGTGTAAACTGGCAGGTTTCAGAGTGTTGCAAGTAGCTGCAAGTTTCAACTCGTCTCGCCACAAATGTGTGTGTCTGGACTGGACAGTTTTGTTGAGGTTGTATGAAAAACAAGAAATGTAGCGTGATGAGGAAGTGCGTGAGAATTTGTTGTAGCCTCTTTTTTTTTTTTCTTTTTTCTTTTTTGCTCTGTCACAATCTGAGCCGTTTCAAACGCACAGCAGCACGACACCTCGTCGTGTCCGAATGACACAACAAGGCCTAAGTGAACAGAGACCTTTCTGTTCCTCCTCTCGGTCACAGACCCCAGAGCAGCCTGATGGGCATCTGTCTCGGCAGAGTTCAAGCTCCGATGAAGGCAGGCTGAGGTGCCCTTGAGCAAGACGCAGAGTGCCTGACAACAGCGTGACCTCTGACCCTGGAGGGAGCCGGGCGAGAGAGCATCAGCTGTGTAATCTGTGGCGTGTTGTGTTCTCCAGAACGTAAAGTCCCTCAGCGCTCCGCAGGTCTCAACCTGCTGCTCCTTGTCAACCCTCCCAGTTCCAGCAGTGGCAGCAGTCGCACTTCTTTTTTACTTTTAGTGAAGCTGCTTTCTGATACAGTTCACATTTCTAAACATGCAGAAGCCCTCATTGTTCCTCACTTTGCGCCACTGGCTCAGATGACCGTTGTCTTGACCCAGTGCTGTCTACATTAACAACGTAAATTATAAATGTAAAGCAAAAATAACATGCAAGTTGCTCTCGCTCAACAAATTTAATTCTCTACATCGGTTACATATACCTGATTAATAATACTGGAAAAACGTAGGAGAAAGTTAAATCGTTAGCGGTGGAAATGTGCTCTTCCTTTTGCTCCTGTAACTTTTTAAATATAATGTTTTGCTTTTTTCATAAAGGATATTTGCATTTAGAGCACTTCACCACGGTTGTTTTTAGTTATTCATCGCGTTCATTTGGGAGACGGTCCACCTGCTACACCACGTCTTTCACAAAACACGTCGCACTCACGGAACATGCAACTTCCCCGTTATCACTGAATGCATCATACAAATCTGAGGTGAGGCCAGGTGACTATTTGAATCTTTTTTTTGTTTTTTCTAATCTAGGTAAAACGACAAATGTATTGTTTATTGTGTCTTTATTTAAAATTTTTTTATGATGTTCACAAACTGGAGGCTGTTCCACCTTTTTGTTTGTGGCTCCACTTCTGTAATGTGGTGCCAGTGAATCAGTGACAGTGATGGATGCAGCGTCGCTCTGATTGTCTACTGTGTGCTGGAACTTCCTGTCATTGCAGTGCCACTTCCTGCTGCATTGTTGTTGTTGGCTCTCTCTCTCTGTCTCTGTGTGTGAAATGCATCTCCCTTTCCTCTGTCCTCGGTGCCTGCCCTCTCTCGCTCTGTATATAATCTATAAATATGTGTTTGTGTTTTGGGGGTTGGTGTCGGGCGGGCTGGGGGAGGGTCCCAGAGCGAGAGCGGGCCGAGGGTGCGGTGGGGGGGGCTGAAGGGTGCTATTATCCTCTAGGCTGAATGGGCGCTTTGTGCCGGTGAGGAGAGGGGCAGGGCAGTGAGCAGCGCCCTGTCATAATGTTTTTGAACACACAGCGCAGGAGAGAGGGAGATAAAGTGGAGGTGAAAAGGTGAATTGGATTGAAACTCGCTCGCAGAAATCGGTTCCAACTGTTTATGTCCTTCTGAATTAATCCGGTGTCCACTTTGTGTCGGAGACTGAGAAGGGGAGGTTCAGTGGCTGGCGTGAGTCTCAGTTTACCCTGAATGAATTGTTGTTTACGTGTCAGAAGATGGTGAAGTATTTCCAGTCCGAAAGTCACATTTATTTAAGCGTATAATATGTAACATTTCCACATTAAAATGTCTAAATACCACTAGACCTATGTTATATATTTAGTTGTTGTGCATTTACAACATCCCAAATGTTTCCAACAATGTTTGAAACCCACAGAAATCTGTAATTTTATTAAACGTAACGTAAGTCAGTGGCGTCGGATTGTCTTTACCCTCTAACAAAGGGGTAAGGTTACCATTTAACGTACTCGCCACATAGCGTTAGCTTCATCTAATGCTAAGTCAAGTTAGCACGATGAGCCCACACAGCTACTGCAGCTAACGCTAAGTGACAGAAGCTCCAATCACCAAGTGTTTCTTGTTCATTTTGATAAAGATTGCAAAATACACAGGACATTTTCTTTGTCCTTATTTTTTTATATATATTTATCTTTTGTACCTCTGAAGCAACATTTTAGCAGCAACACAGAGAATTAGTGTTACCGTCTGCCTTCAACAAGTGTGTTTTTATCTGTCTGTTCTGCTTTCCTTCTTCCATCTCCTTCCGTTTTCCTCTTCCCTTCACATATTGGACATTCCCTCTTAAAGCATAATTGGTGTTAATCAACTTGAAATCTTAACAAAGTACATTTTTGTCCTTTCCATTTGAGCTCAGCGTCACTGAGCACGTGCAGGCCCGACCTTGAACATGTATTTTGGTCACTCGGCATTTTTAGGCTTTTCCCCTGAATTATGTAACAAGTCAGGGGAAAAGAAGTATTTGTGACATGTTGATCGATGATGTGTCGTAACTTGAGATTTTTTGGAGCGTGGTGAGACAGTCTCTCCACAGTCCTGCTCCTACCTCAGTGCTACGAACTCCTTCATAATAAAATGATTTAAAACACGTTTCTGAAGAATGCCGGCCAACCAGAAGCATAAAAACATGGATCCCAACCGGCTATTGATGTGTGTGATTTGTGCTGGTGTGTGCCTTTTCCAGATGACTGTGCTTGTGATTTAGTACACCATCTTGATATTTAATTACAACCATCACAGATGTTGTTCAGTTTGATTGCTGTCTGTGTGTTGTTGTTTTTTGGATAGTAAAGGGGGTCTGAGCCCCAAGATGAAGCAGCGGAGGCTGGATTTATTTGCTCTTCTTGTGTGCAAAGTTGAAATGAAGTCACTTTGTGTATCATGAATGTGAAGAAGAGCAAGCAGGCAGCATGATTAAAAAAATAAAATATGGAGAGCGAAAACACGAGATGGTTGTTTCTCTCGAGTCGTTGCCGAGATGAAAAGCAGCAGAATGTGCAGGTGTCTTAGAACGTGGGTGTTTATTATATTAGCTAAAGTGTGCATTGCGTTATTCATCATTTTGACTGTGACATAGTTTAAATTGTTCTTTGAGATCATGAGCGGTTCTCATTTTTGCCGTTATTGTATAACATCTGTCTCCTCCACATTTCCTCTGCTACTTCCTGTCTTGTCAAAGCAGCTCCCTTCCTGCCCGCTGAGTTTCCTTTTCATCTCAATTCAATGTGGTTTGTCATCAAAAGCTGGAAAACCATTATGGCCCCAAGCTCTGAATAATCACCATTTGCCTCCTGTTTCTGTGCTCTTGTGCAGACGTTCACGGCATGGTGTAACTCCCACCTGCGGAAGTCCGGCACGCAGATCGATAACATCGAGGAGGACTTCAGAGATGGGCTCAAACTGATGCTGCTGCTGGAGGTCATCTCAGGTAACTCCATCTGTGGCCACCTCAAAGCACCGGAGACGCCTGAAAAATTAGGCTCAGTCGAAACATTTTTAATTAAAGTCAAATGGCTGTAATGATATCGGATTAATGCCACAGGGAAAGCCGCCCAGCCCACCGCACAAACGCACACTCGCATGTCACCGAGCAGTGGCCAGATTCTCAAAGCTGTCAGTCGGGGTGAAAAATGTTTTCAGATGTTAAAGATGCACAACATCTCTGTTTATTCCCGGGCGTGGTCGTTCAGTTTCCAGCCTCAGATGGATCACAGGCATTTAAAAAAAACTATTGGGAACACCCTGCTGTAGATCTGTCACTGGCGTGTGACGCCGTTCCTCTCGAGGTTTTTTGTGTTTAATTGCAGGTTGTGGCAGGGAGACTCTTCATATTGGCATAGTGGATAATCATTTGAACTGCTGTCATCCCACAATGAGACTGGACTTGCATGTGGCTTCTTTTATCACATTCACTTCAGTTTTTTCCTTCTGCGAGCGACGCCAACGCCGCCGCCGCTGTGACTTGACCTGTCCCGAGCGTCGTTCTGCTGAGCCTGTGGAAACGCGCTCGGCTCGTGTCTCTGCCGGAACTAACTGGCTCACCTTCTTGTCTGTTTGTTCCCGTGTGTGTGTGTGTGTGTGTGTGTGTGTGTGTCTGCAGGCGAACGGTTACCCAAGCCTGAGCGAGGCAAGATGAGGGTCCACAAGATCAACAACGTGAATAAAGCCCTGGACTTCATCGCCAGCAAGGGAGTCAAACTGGTCTCCATTGGAGCAGAGGGTGAGCATGCATTCACACACACACATAACACATAAGGACCCCCGAATATAGATGCGCATTACACCAAACGCATCCATCCGATGCGCTGAAGTTTTAATGAGGGGCATGAAAACGCTTCCTCGTGATCTGCAGATACCTTGAAACACCCAAAGACCTCAAGATAGTATCTCATTCATTCATCTTAATACTTCTCCTGAGTGTAAAATCCACACCTGCGCTACAGGACCTTTGGACATGTCCTGAGCCTTTGCTTGTGACTTTCAAACAAAAAAAGTCTAGTTTGTTTTGTTTTTTTGGCTCCTGATCGCAGTGTTTTAATATCGAGCATTTCCTGTGTGACCTAAATACTGAAGTTCAGCTCGTTGTCAACAAACAGCTTCTGCTCCATCTCATCATCAGGGTACACACTTTGCAGGAAAATTGTGCTTTTCTATATGGACTGTAAAGGTGCAAGTTTCACATCTTTTTGGGTGTTGTTGATGCTCTTATCCAATGAGATGTACTCGGATTTGTACTCGGAATAATTAGAAAAAGATGGGAAAGGAGGGACGGCGGTGAGGAGATGAGGACTTTCCTCGTTTTAAACGGACACATTCTGGTTGTCTGGCCTCCGTTTGATGTCCAGGGACTTCAGTCTTTTGCTTGTTGTGGGGAGACGGTGGAGAAAGAGACTCCTGTAGTTTCACAGAAAGAATTGAACCTTTTTTAAATGCCACAATAAATTTAACGGCGTTTCAAGATGCGACGCACAGCTCTTTTTTTTTTCTTTTTTTTCTTAAGAGTAGAAATAGAAATAGAATAGAAATCTGCGAGTCAAAGGTGGATATCCAATGAAAGCGATGCAGGACAAAGTCATAGGTGAGAGTGCGATTTGATAAGCTGGAAGATGAAGCAGGTGAAAGTATGAAAGGTCTGCGTTTGAAGTGCCAGTGGACTCGGACACTTCACTGTCCTGTTTCTATGCGTTGGTGTTCATTAATGCGGCAAATATCCGTGGATCGAGATAAGGATATATATGGTTTGACGTGCTGGGCTGTAAATATTCTCACTGTGCTGAATGAACTTGTTCACGTCTTTGTTAGATGAAGTTCTGCTACTTGGAATCAAACAGCAAAGAAAAGAGTTGTGTTTTCACCGCACGCGCCTGCACAGTCAGGTCACACTAAACTTAATGTGTTGACTGGAAAGGATTTGGCCCTTTCTTTCCAAATCCAATATGTCTCTTTTAAATTTAAATTTTTTTTATCGAATTGATTTTATGAAAGAAATTCCTGTTAATGTGTCACACTGGAGATTTGGCAGCTGTGCGACACTAAGTGCAGTTGTATGTGGGCGTGTTGACGTTGTGACGGCGCAGATGTCAGGCTGCGGAAACGCTAGTGAAAGACGAGAGTTACGGTCTGGTGTGAATGTAGATTAGAGAAGTAAAAATAACAAAAAAGCACGGCGATTGATTGAGGTCGACTTTTTCTTGTCGTTGTTGTGCAGAAATCGTGGACGGAAACGCCAAGATGACCCTGGGAATGATCTGGACCATCATCCTCCGCTTCGCCATCCAGGACATCTCCGTCGAAGGTACGACGGCAAAATGAGCCGCGGCTCGGCTCCACTCTCAGCCGGGTTTTCAGAATCAGTTAGCTGAATAAGACCTGCACACACAAACGGGTCTGGCACGACTGCTTTCTTACAGACGATGATGTGCAACCACTCAGTACTAGGAACAGCAGAACACCTGGTGGTGGTGGGAGTAATGATAGTAGTAGTATTATTATCATCATCATTATCTCGTTATAAAATGAAAAATTGCTGCATAAGAATTTAAACCTTTTCTCAGATTAGTTCCATCATCGAATAATCTGTCACTGAAGTGTAAAATGTCAGACCCATATATCACAACACCAGTTCATGGAGTCCAAGGCGACGACTTCAAATGACTTTGTTCCCCCACCCAAAAACACTGAATTTAGACTGATATGAAATATAGGTCATTTATTTTCTGACGACAAACCCATTGATTTAATCGTTACACGATCATAAGGCCCAAACACTGACGGGCGTCTGCACTACACCGCTTCCTGTTTCTGCGTTGCTGTTATTTGTTTCTGCTTTAATGGTGCCTGGAGAGTCTTGTATTCCTCGCTTCCAGCCGTCATGACTCTGCGGCGTCTAATTAAAACGCTCCGTGTTGAGTTAGCTGTGGTGGGTGTGGCCCACTGCGAGGCATAGTGAGTCATCGTTTTTATTCTCCGTACTGGTGACGGACATTTCTTCTGGCGTTTGTTCAGGCACACGCAGTAAACACAAACATCCGAGTCCACCGAGGATCAGGTTCTCATCGGCACTGCAGTGTGTAAAACAATAAGGTGCTTGAATAAAACAATTCAAGCACCTCATTCGGTGTAAAGAAGAGATACTTCTTCACCGTGTTCGCAGACTAACCTCCTTTCCTCTCCTGCTGCTGCTCCTCTCTCCTCTCCCCATCTTCCTCCTTGCAGAGACCTCTGCGAAGGAGGGTCTTCTCTTGTGGTGCCAGAGGAAGACCGCTCCCTACAAGAATGTCAATGTGCAGAACTTCCACATGAGGTAACGCACACATTTTTTTTATTTTTTTTTTTTAAGGGTCATTGCTGTTAGTCTTGTCAATATTTTTGGGCCTGTTTCCAACACATTTTAAAGACCATAAAAAGGTCTCAAGATTAAAAATCATAGTTCAGTTCCTGATTTTGAGGCTGGAAACTCATCTTAAAAGAGCCTTTAGGTTCTCGTGGGACAGTAACCCCCCAGTGAAACTGCTAATTTGTGTGAGATTTGTGTGTATAAAATACAATTCAGCTCATTAACACACGCAGGCAGCACCAGGACCAGCACAACCATGCGTCTTTGTATATGAGTAAATATATTTAGGAATTGGTGTGTTTGCATTGAATAATACAGGCGTCACCATAAGCCAACACTGTTTAATGCTGATTGAAGGCTGTGTCATCTAGGACTACTGTACTATAGTTGTGTAGAAAGGTTGCCCCCTGTTGGAGAAACTGGGGCATGTTTCAATGCGCTGTGAAGCCTTTTATACTGTTGTTACTCTACTTTTCGTAGCTTATATTTGAAAATAAACATAAATACATACTGTATATTATTCATCTCCATGTATACATGTATTGTATACATACCTATGAAATACAAGTTATGAAAGCAAACAAAACATTTTTATTGTCAGTGTTTCAGGCTCAGGACTGTGAGAACTCCAGTCTGGAAAGATGGGCCAACAGCTTCCCGTCGTGATGTTATTGCATCCTCCCCCTGTTTATATTTTTTAATAATTTCATCTCAGTGGACGTGTAACTTCAGTCAGCCGTGGTTTCTGTTGAAGAAGTAGTTAATAGGTTGAATTCCGAGTCGCAGCAAAGAGGCGTCTATACCCGGCTGCCTTCGTGCAGATCGGAACAGGCTTTGTGATTGGTAGCCGCCTCACGCTCAGCTCATCTGCTCTCTCCAACAGCTGGAAGGACGGTCTCGCCTTCAACGCTCTGATCCACAGACACAGACCGGATCTCATCGACTACGACAGCCTCAGAAAGGTAGACGCATTCACACGCGCTTACCAGACTAAAACGTTACATTTCACATTTTCTGATCAAATCCAAATGGTATAAAAGTCTTCTGTAGATTTCGACACCAACTAGTGGTTACGTTTCAAATTACCAGGAATTAAAAAAACACTTGCACTTGCTAATAATGCTAATAATAATTAATAATAAAAACAGAAGATTGACTTGAACCTAGACTAATCCCAGAGTTCATTCAAAGTCTTGAAAGTTTGGAAAACGCTTTATTTTAACTGTTGGGTTTTCAAGGTTAGGAATATGCTTGAATTCAAAAACACTCTCATCAGAATCTGGTGTTTCATCATCGACACAATTGCTCATAAACCAAAAACCTTTTAATGCCCGAAGTAAAGTGAACATGTTGTTGTATTCGTTTGTTGTCGCCTGGCGTTTTATAGTAACAATGTAGACGTCATGGTGAAGGCTTCGAGAGTCTGTGTTGAAGTTGTACTTGATTTTTTACTCCTTAAACATCTCTGCGAGCCCTGCAATCCTAAATAGCAAGTGTGTTGTCTTCTGGCGCTGTGATTGGTTGCGTAGGATGACCCGGTGACCAACCTGAACAACGCCTTTGAGGTGGCTGAGAAGCACCTGGACATCCCAAAGATGTTGGACGCAGAAGGTAGGTCTGACCTCTGCTTGTTAACGATAAATGTACTGACCGGCTGTGTTTACATGCACACAACAGGGTGACTGTTACCCGTATTGGAGGTGGAGTCTGAGTAAGCCGCTTGAGTTATTACCCCCTGAATTATTCTCATTCACGTTATGTTTCTGTCCCTCCCTGGAAATTCATCCACGTAACCTCGTGAAAACATGCGCAGAAAGAATATATTTATCCCCACCAGAGAGAAACGGGCAGATTTACATGGTTAAATCTTACATGGTTATTAGGCGCTAACATTTTCCTACTGAACGGATTAGCAAAGGCCAGATCGGGACAGTCTCTTCTAACTGAGGTGGGTTTTATTCTGATTGGACTGTTATTGCGATCATGAGTGGAATATAAGCTGCTTCATTGATGGTGTGTGTTGGCCAACGCTTTCTGATGGAGACAAACTGTTGACATTGTTTACCTCTCTCTGTCCTGCTGGGTGATGCCTAGACATCGTGGGTACGCTGAGGCCGGATGAGAAGGCCATAATGACCTATGTATCCAGCTTCTATCACGCCTTCTCTGGCGCACAGAAGGTGAGAGCCCCTCACGCTCCAGACTCACATTAACAGCCACCAGAGTTTCCATCAGTCATCACTGAGTTTATTAAATATCAGCTAGTATCAGAAAATGGGTCAAATCACAGGAATGTACTGGAGTGTTTCCAGCATTTATCAGATGGAGGTGTTCAGCTGCTGTGGAGGAAGTCGGATCCAGCAACCTGGATTCTCTAACGTAGTTAGACTCAGGGAAATGTCAGCAAATATTGACAGATTAGGATCCTGATGGGAGCTCTAAGGGGGAAACGAACAACAACAAATGCTTTCTGAAGCTTCTGTTTCAGTTCTCTGGACATTGACTGTGTTTCCCCAAAACCGATTTACTTTAAATCCCCAAACTCGTGTTAGTACTGTGTTTTATGCTGACCTGTTTGGGTTTATTACTGTGGGAAACACTGGTCGATGTCTCTTCAGCTATTAACACTTCTCAACTCTTAAATGTATGATGTGATATAT
This sequence comes from Gadopsis marmoratus, assembly GCA_036023855.1. Lineage (NCBI taxonomy): Eukaryota > Metazoa > Chordata > Actinopteri > Centrarchiformes > Percichthyidae > Gadopsis > Gadopsis marmoratus. The sequence goes on along the minus strand of JAVQJF010034666.1, from coordinate 10,690 downwards.
ATATATATATATAAATAAATAAATAAATAAAATGAATGATGTATTAGTTTAGACTTAAAAGTAAATATTTAAACTCAAAGGATGAAATATGATGGAATAAATAAAAAGTGGAGGTTTTGTTGCACAGAACTTATCATTTTGTCAAAGTGTGTGTGCTGTTCTTGTTGTTCCAGTGGTACGGTAGCGTACTGTCCTAGGCAGACCTACTGATGTGGACCACAGCGCTCCATCAACCTGTAACTAGACGTATGGACTGACTCCTGAGTTGTGACGGGAGACGCATGGCGTTTTAAGAACACAGATTGATTTCTGGCACATTGAACTAACATCAACAGCCGGAGCATGTTTTTATGAGTCAGATGAAACTCTCATTTGACTTGTATTGATTTGAGTTTTTACGGTTAAGGTTTATTCCTCTTCACTGCCTGTGTTTGGAGTGTGTTGGCACGTATTCGGAGAGCAAAAAACAGTTCCCAGGTTGAAGTACTAATAAAAGCAATACTTATTTTAGTTTGTTTTTAAATTCTACAGCTACAGTGAATGTTCTTACTAAACTTTGGGCACAGTCAGTGGACTTATCCAATCACTGTGGGCGCTACTCATCACTCTGTTTCCTTATAGGCTGAGACAGCCGCCAATCGTATCTGCAAAGTGCTGGCTGTCAACCAGGAGAACGAGCAAATGATGGAGGACTATGAGAAACTGGCCAGTGAGGTGAGAACAAAAACCATGTTTACACCTCTTCATGTCGCATCCTTGGTGCTCCATATATCCTTGTTTACCTGACCTTACATGACACGCGTCGTTGTTCCTGATTACTCTTGTTCTCTCCTCCCTGCCTGCAGCTGCTGGAGTGGATCCGTCGCACCATCCCCTGGCTGGAGAACCGAACCCAAGAGAAGACCGTAAACGACATGCAGGCGAAACAGGAGGACTTCAGAGACTACCGCTGTGTCCACAAACCACCCAAGGTTTAGCATCACTTCTGCAAAGCTTTCTACTCGCAGAAATATGCAGGGCAATATGTGAGATGGTCTAAATGTCGCCTCACTGTTGTTAACTAGTTTGCCTCATACTAGTTTGTTGATCTCCGTCCCAACATATTCAGTCCTGCAATATCTACTTGTTTTATTTCCCTCTACTGAATCTGTTCTAACGCTGTGAGCCCACTTCCTGCCTCCAGGTTCAGGAGAAATGCCAGCTGGAGATCAGCTTCAACACTCTGCAGACTAAACTGAGACTCAGCAACAGACCTGCCTTCATGCCATCAGAGGGACGCATGGTGTCTGTAAGTGTGCACACGTGATTCATGTAACTCGGATGGAAAACGTGCGTAAATCTTTGTTTCCAGTGGAAGATTCCACACCTGAAGACATGTGAATGTTACAGACTGCAGACAGTCTGCACCTGCAGAAATGAACTGAAATGCGAACGCTACACTTAAAACTGCGTTTTTTTTATGTGAAATAAAACATTTTGTACCAATCACAAAATGGACACCTGAGCAACTTGTCAGCCTCGCTCTGCACCCTGCAGTGATTCACATCGGTAACTCATGCTGTTGCTGCTCTCAGGATATCAACGGAGCGTGGCACACTCTGGAAGGAGCAGAAAAGGGCTACGAGGAGTGGATCCTCAGCGAGATCCGACGTCTGGAGAGACTGGAGCACCTGGCGGAGAAGTTCCACCAGAAGGCTGCCATCCATGAGTCCTGGACTGATGGTGTGTGAATGTTTTTAGTGCACGTGCACACGCAAAATTCCTGGTAAATCTTTTGCCTCCTCTTTAACCACAACGGCACTCGCTGTTAAAGTGGAGTCGATATTTTAAACATGGCCCAAAATGCACGCACACTCTGTTTTTACTACACTGTTTAGTTTAGATCTGGTGATAAGTTAAGTGAATGAATGTTTTTTTTTTGTTTTTTTGTGTGCGTGCAGGTAAGGAGGCCATGCTGACCCAGAAAGACTATGAGACTTCCACCCTGTCAGAAGTCAAGGCATTGCTACGGAAACACGAGGCCTTTGAGAGCGACCTGGCAGCCCATCAGGACCGGGTGGAGCAGATAGCCGCCATCGCGCAGGAACTCAAGTAAAAAAAGAAAAAGCATGAGCACCTCAGAACAGCTCCACAGAGAAACTTCATCAGATCTAAACTCCTTCCCTCTTCTGTTCTGCGTGTTTTCCAGCGAACTGGACTACTACGACTCCGCCAGCGTCAACACTCGCTGTCAGAAGATCTGTGATCAGTGGGACGTCCTGGGAGCCCTCACGGGGGGCCGCAAGGAGTCACTGGAGGTATGATGCACGGCGATGCAGTACGGTGTGTGTATCTGATCAGATGCTGATGAAATAATGATCATTGGAAGCTGACGCATTTCTCATGGATGCAGTCAAGTGATTTTTCACATTGTGCTGATTGTCGCAAAAGTTCAAAACAAGATGGTGTGGTTGAAGTGCACGTTTCTCACTGAACACTCACAGGTCAACATACCACCAACCTACATGTCTCTAACTGAATTAAACATTGAATTCACACAAAGTAACTTATTAGTGCGCTCCCTGCCTACAGTGGTGTTTCATGGCTGTGTTGAGTTCTCAGAAAAGGCATATCTTTGCCAAAGGCCTGGTGAAATAGAGCTTTATGAATATGATTATGCTGCTCGGATGAGATGATTAATTTGCCACGTTTAAACCATTATATTTAGCCAAAATACTTGTAGAGAAGCAGTATTTGTTTTGTGTTGTATATAAAAAAAGGAATAGGTACAAAAACACCTTCAAATTTATAAAAATAAAGTAGTATCGAAAATCTGGTATTGTATCGGCTCAAGCTCCGATGATGGTGTCTAGAACAGCTGTGAGTGTTAACATCCACACAGTGAATTTCTTGTCATCGAAGTCTTCTCGCCGTTTTCTTTCCAACAGAGGACAGAGAAGCAGCTGGAGTCGATAGATGAGCTCTACCTGGAGTACGCCAAGAGAGCGGCGCCCTTCAACAACTGGATGGAGGGAGCGATGGAGGACCTGCAGGACATGTTTATTGTCCACAATATTGAGGAGATCCAGGTAACTGGAAACAGCACGGGAGTGTGGTCCAGATAGGTGCAACACATGAAAAATAAATACAGGTTTAAATATTGCTGAGCTCCCGTTATTTCTACAAACAAGGCATACAATAAAAAGGTAGATTTCTGTGAAAGGTAAAAACCAAACGTGTGTCCGCCATCTTCAGGGCCTGATCACAGCCCATGAGCAGTTCAAGTCCACCCTGGCGGAGGCCAACAAGGAGCGGCAGGCCATCCAGGCCATCCAGTCTGAGGTGCAGAAGATTGCACAGAGCAACGGCATCAAGCTGAGTGGAGCGAACCCCTACACCACCATCACACCTCAGAGCATCGACAGCAAATGGGAGAAGGTAGGCTGCAGCAGACTGCTTTCTGACGATCAGGAGGGGTGTTGTTTTCTTACACCTACCTGTTTTTTGTTCTTCCTTCTTCTGCCCGCTTGAGTTTGTGTGTTCTTGATGCGTTCGAGATCATAAATATAATGCAGTTCTCTCTGAGATTGATCTTTTGTTAAAGGGCTTCTGCTGGGAAGACACTTCTACCACTTTTTTTTTTTGAGTGGTGAATCTTCCTCAAGAGTTGTTGAATGGCTGTTTTTTTTTTCATGTTTTTAATTTGAGAGCATGACTTCAGAAATCCCCCAACAATAGACTGACAGGTATAGCGTTGAGAAGCGTGCGTCCCGAAACTATAAGCAGGACCCCCTGTCCAGTGCGTATTTAGACATGATGCCAATGTCTTTCTGTGTGTGTTCGTGTGTTTTTGCAGGCGATGAACATGGTGCCGCTGCGTGACAACGCCCTGCAGGACGAGCTGAACAAGCAGAACTCCAATGACACTCTGAGAGCCAAGTTCGCCACTCAGGCCAACACGGTCGGCGCCTACATAAAGGCCAAGATGGAGGTAACGGATTAGCCCACCCAGGCAGTCAAGACCCAAGTGGTGCATCTCTTTCGTACAGCTGTGTGGAGTTTGTCCGTTTTCAGGCCAACATTGTGAACCAGTCAGCGGATATGGCGAGGAGTCGACAGGGTTTAGGAGCGCTGGCGGTGGGAATGTACCCAAGTGCTTCAGAGTTGTCAGATAGGTGAACTAGTTGGTACCAGTTTCTGACTTTGTTTATTCATATTCTTTATTTAAAATCTCAGGATTCAGAGCACAGTCGGTCAAAACAGCCTTGGAGCGGACATGAAGCACTTCATATTCAAGAGTTAGTCGAAACATTTCGCGCTTTACTTTTGTAGGTTTGACCCCAGAAAGTCCGCCGTTGTTTGCGTAATCCTGTTTACAGCGTAGGCTTCTGATGTTGATGCCATTACACCACGTGCGGCGCAAAACAATTTAAATTTATGATCATTTAATCAGTCGTCATGGTTTATTGACTTGCAGCCTTTTTTAACTCGGGTTGTGCAGACTGTAGGGATATGAAGCATTTTAAGATAATTCAGGAAATGCCAAGATACTCCAAGAAATGACTTCACAATAAGCAAAAGTACCAATGTGGGTTTTTGGAGATTCTCTTCTATTGCAGAGTTCAAAGGGTTAACGGGATGGTAAACTCAATGTGTGTGTGGTGGCAGGAGATTGGCAGGATATCCATCGAAATGAACGGCACTCTGGAGGACCAGCTGACCCACCTGAAGGAGTACCAGAAGACCATCATGTCGTACATGCCTGAGATTAACACGCTGGAGGGATACCACCAGCACATCCAGGAGGCCCTCATCTTCGACAACAAGTACACTTCCTACACGATGGAGGTAACGCACACACACACACACACACACACACACCACAAACCTTCACGAATGCAGGATTCGTACAAAGTGTGGAAAATTCTTAATTCTTTTCCCGAAGATACTCCTTGAAAAAGCTTGATTTTCAACCAGATGTGAAAGGAAAGTCCTGTGTTTGTCTCTTACTTTGGAAATTAGCAGGCTTTTAATAATCCTGATCAAAACATACAATTAAAGGTCAACGTGAACAGCTGGTGAAATAAACAGAGCTGGATTTACTGTAACATTTCAGACGTGACGATCAAGGCTTCGAGAGTCTGGAAATGTTCGGGTTAGATACCTTGACGGTGCTTGAATTTTTTTGAAATGTTTTTTTTAGCTACTGGTAAATCCTATAAAAGCATCATCAAAGTTCATGAGAGAGGAGCACTTTGTTTTTAATCGCTAGCTTTTTGTCCCGTACAACCAAAAACAAACATTTTAAAAAAGGAACTGAAGTGTGCAGCCTTTTGGCACACGCGTGTTGTCAACATCCCTCCCTGCCTGCAGCACCTCCGTGTGGGTTGGGAGCAGCTGCTGACCACCATCGCCAGGACCATCAACGAGGTCGAGAACCAGATCCTGACCCGTGACGCCAAGGGCATCAGCCAGGAGCAGCTCTACGAGTACCGCGCCTCCTTCAACCACTTTGACAAGGTCAGGGGCCCGAGCTGTGGGAGCCACGGCTTCTTCGGTTTTGTGCTTTATGTTTACTATGTTAAAGAATAATTATTTGTTTCTATCGTTTTTAACACGGTGAAACCTAATGAGGACGTTTGCTTTAAATGTTGATATAATGCACACATACAAGGAGCGTTGCAGTGTCTTTATATACCAGTAAATACACAGACACGTGCCAACACGTGCCACTAAAACACACCAGGAGGAAAATAGCACCTTTAGCTCTCAACCCAAGCACTTGTAGTCGGTGGGGGTTATTATGTTCACAAATTCAGCTCCAATAAAGAGGTCGAGAAGTGTCACTTACCTGAAATCACTGAGTTGATTGTAATAGTTTGACCTCCTGGAGCTGTGAGACCGTTTTTTATGTTTTCAAGTGAGGATGTAGCCGTTTTTGTGTTTAATCACTTAATAATAAATTTAATAATATTTTATAACACGACTGAATGAATGTTTGGACGTTGCAAGGGGGTGAGAGAGGAGCCAAACGCGTGAGTATTGATTCTGATGGTTTACGTGGCGAGCACATGTTGGATCACATACTGTGCCTGTCCGGACAAGAAGGCGTGTTCAGGTGCAGAGAAGACGAGTATATCGGTGCATACAGACTTCCACTCTGACAGGAAGATTAATTTCATCTTCATGTGGTTGGCCGTCAGAAAATTGCATTTGTAGTTTAGCATGAAGGTAACGCCACCTGCCAGCGCTGAACGGCGTGTATTGTGGTCGCTGTCGAACCTGATCATTTCAAGTTCTTGAACTCTGAACAAAGTCTTAATTTTAGCCACGTTTTCAAGGTTAGGCATACGCTTGAACGCGAATACACTCCTTCTGGTGTTTCATCATCTACACAATCACTCCTTTAAATGTTTTTTTCTAAAATAATTTCATACTGGAAATGAAAAGATGTCGTCGTCATATTTGTCCGTTCTCTCCTGGCATTTATTGTAACAACTTATATGTGACGATAAAAGCTCTTCTGGGCTGCACTCGGTCCACTGAAAGAGCTCGTCTTTGCCGCTGACTCTGGCGTCTGGCAGCAGGATGGAAAGGATCCCTCTCGCCTCTCGCGAGATTTCAGAGTGAGACTTGTGGTTCTGGTTAAGAGTGAAAAGGATCTCACTCTTTTTTTTTTAACCAAACAATCCAAAACGATCACTTGTGGTAGAACACTGATTACTCTTTAAATAGTTGTGGTATTAGCCATGCTGTGCTCTGAGATACATGGCTGAATGTCGCCCGATAACACATTTATATGATTGAAAAATGGAATTTTAATGCAACTCTTGGTGTTTCTGTGAAATCTTTTTAATGCATTGTCATGAATACCTCTCATACAGACGCATGCATGTGAAGTGACAGCCTGAGTGTGTGCGGTCTTCACGGGTCCATCATGGCCGCCTGTTGAGTTGTGTGTGTGTGTGCGTTGACATTGTCTGTCTGTCCCTCCATGTCCTCATCGTCTCCTTGCATGCTGTGGGTCGCATGGCCACCGTCCACCACCATCCCATGTGTTGCGATTGGTTCATCCTCATAACGCGGCGCTCTGTCATTGGGTGTTTGGCCGAACTCAGGACCACAGCGGGGCCCTGATGGCCGAGGAGTTCAAGGCCTGTTTGATCAGTCTGGGCTACGATGTGGAGAACGAGAAGCAGGTAGGAGCTCCGGGGCAGGGCGGAGGGAAAGAGGTGGTGTTTGTCAGGCCTCTGAGCAGGAGAGCAGAGCAGAGATCACTGCTGGCCACGTGCAGCTCGTCAAAATGTTGCGTCTGATTAGGGCTATTGGTTAAAATCATTGTTTGATCTCTTAAACGTATCGTGAATAAAATGTCTGCACTGCCACAACGTCTGGGTTTCTGAGGGCTGCCAAAGTCACGACATTTTCAACACGCCGATGGTTTACAAATCATTTTAGCACTAACCTGGTTTTTATCATCTGCTTCCCCAGATTTGGAGTCATTTTTCCTTATGTTCATGAGGGTGTTTTGGGAAAGCAGCATTTGTCTCATCTGCATAAGAAGAAATACAGTGGATGAGAATTTAAAAAAGTCCCCTGCGAAAGATTTAGTTTTCTAGTACAAATAAACTTTTTTTTGAAGTTGGTTCCTTCACATTTTCTGATGGTTTGTAATTCACCAAGATAATGATGTGAGGTGGTGAATTTTGGCTTAAAAACAGACTATAAGCTCTGCTTCTGATTTCAGAACACAGCTGGATTGTAGATATGCTGACTTCCAGATTAAAAACGAATAATGATCATGCGAAATACTAACGTTTTCACTTGACAAAACAAAAACACAGATGTTAAATGTGCGTTCCTGCACGGCTGCCATTACTCCCTAACGTGACTCTGTATTTTCCTGCTGTGTTTAGATCGAGTATTGCTTCATTGATCATGTTTTCTACGATACTTTGCCAAACCCGGTGCTACGTTGGTTGTATGAACTGGGTGATCGGTCGGTGCTCCTGCTCTGAGGCTCCTGATAAGCTCAGACCGGGTTCAGTCCATCAGCATGGAGGGCAAGAGATGATGCAGTGTCCCTGTTTGTCCACCGGGGGTCTCTGTTGCTTTGTGCCGCTTCAGCTCGATCAGGCTCCCCTCTCACTCTCTGAACAGACCCTGCCACTCTTCTGTCTGTCAGGTTTTACTTTGCTCCGAGACTTTCGCTGTTAACCGTTTTTTTTTCTCACCTCCCCAAACAACACTCCCCTTTTTTCTCCACAACATTTTTGATATTTCTGTCTCTCTCTTCCATCTCTTACCTCTTCCTCCTCCTCTCTGTCACCTCTCTGAATCCACCCTGTGCCGTGGCGGCCCACAGAAGCGATCAGGACAGATGGTCTCAGATGATTTCCGGGCTCTACTCATTTCTACAGGAAACAGCCTGGTACTGCTGCTGGCATGATGCTCTCACAGGGTGTCCGCAGGTCCACGAATATCCCAGACCCCATTCAGTTTGCCAAATTCAAAGCCTTTTAATGACTTGTATAAGGCCGGGTACATTGCCTTTTGTCTCCCATCATGGAGGTTAGTGAGTGTAACGTCTTAAATCTGACCTGCAGACACCCTGCTCTCTCTCTCTCCCTCTCTCTCTCCCTGATCCTCTCGCCGCTCGTCTTATTTTGTCACATCTGTGTCGCTTCTGCTCTCGCCGCACTTCTGCCGCAGTGGCTGATAGGCTGAAGGAAAACGTCACGTCTCATAGAGACCGTCCACGTGTGCTGTCCTCTGTGCCCTCATCTCTGTCTGTGTGTGTTTCCCATTGATATTAACCAGTGATCATGTTATGCGTGTATATGCATGTTGTCAAAGTGTGAAATTTTAAAATATTGGGACACGCTGCGATCACAATTTTCACCTCTGTTCACCGGCTCAGTCTATTTCCTGGTGGTCCTGATGTTTTACACACTTGAAGTACTGTACGTCACACGGTCTGCCTGCGTGTCTGAGTGCAAAGTGCCGTCTCTCCTGGGTTAACCTGTTGTTTCTCGGTTGCCAGGGCGACAGCGAGTTTAATCGCATCATGGGCATAGTGGACCCCAACGGCAGCGGCGCCGTCACCTTCCAGGCCTTCATCGACTTCATGTCGAGGGAAACGACCGACACAGACACAGCAGACCAGGTCATCGCCTCCTTCAAGGTCCTGGCCGCTGATAAGGTGAGCGTGTCCGCGGGTCGTCATGCCGAATTATGTCGCTTTTATTACAAGACCCAGAGAAACTCAGAGATCAGCAAATAATTTGTTGTTTTTAAAATTTGTAAGATCTGACTCAAAACTTTGTGTCCTTATTTGTCTCCTTCGTTCCTCATGTTGCTGCCAGGTGTTTTTTTTTTTTGTTTTTTTTTCCATGAGCTGAGATTTCATTACAAGCACCTTTTCTGGGTTTTAGTTCACCTCACCTGCACCTTTTCTCTCTAATCTGTTTAAAAAATAAATAAAAACACAGCGAGTGAGTAAATGTCTAGTAAAGTGATACTTTGTGACAACCAGCTCTTAAAAATAAACCAAAATGTTATATACAGCTTCATCTTTGACGTGTGTTTTAACATTTTGGCCATGTCTTGGACCTAATTTTATTATTAAAAGTGATGATCTCAAATTTTTGTCCCTTCTGGACACCCGAAACTCCCTGTACGATCTTTGACAGCTGCTTAACCACATGGTAGCTGAAGGGAAATAATGAGGATCAGGGCTCAGAGATGATTCGGTATGATCGTCTGTTAAGGTTACGTGGAATCATATCCTGAGGATGCATAGTTAATTTCACTGGATGTCGGTTGGATCATTTGAGAAATGATGTTGCCTAAATTTGCCGTGGTTTTTATTTATACATTTTTAAAAAAGCCCTAATAATGAATAACCAGCAGGACCGGCGGTGCAAGAGTCGGCACCTCCTTTTATTTTCACTGCAGGGTTTAAGGCCCATCGGTAAATTGGTCCCGTACACGTGATTCTCGGCATGTGCATTTCTGTACATTTTGGACTCACTGTGAGACGCTCCCTGTTTCCACCAGAACTTCATCACGGCCGACGAGCTGAGAAGGGAGCTCCCCCCCGACCAGGCGGAGTACTGCATCGCCCGCATGGCGCCCTACACGGGGCCCGACGGCATCCCCGGCGCCCTCGACTACATGTCCTTCTCCACTGCCCTGTACGGAGAGAGCGACCTGTAGAGGAGGCGAGAGGAAGAGGAGGGCTGTACCAGACGGAGGAGGAGGGGGGAGTAGGAAGATGGGGGAGGGAGGTAGAGAGTGTTTCTGTGTGCGGAGAAGACGCCAGGAATCGAGCGGTTATTTTTATTTTTATTTTTTGGAAGGATTTGAGTGGTGGATGTGAGGTTGCCCCCGCGTGTGCCGGTTTAGAAATCATCAGACTCTTGGCTTGTTGAATGAACCGTTAGGTTTGGCCTCGGCCGAATGTTTTACAGCGCTGTGGTTTCACAAACGGATCTGGAGTTAATCGCAGTCAGTTTGTCGAAAATCGGTTCATCTGAGCAGGCATATCAAGGGGTAGTGGCGGCCCTTAGCTTCACCCTCTCTGCCTTTGTGGGGTCAAACAGGGGTTAGGATTTGGGGGGGGGGGTAGAATAATCTGATACTTATGCTAATTTTTTCTTCTTGCCAGGGGGGTCCAGGGCGTAAGGGAGTTGTGAGGTTTGACGTGGCG
>JAVQJF010034664.1:0-15081 GCA_036023855.1 Gadopsis marmoratus | reverse complement strand
ATTTGCATTTGGACAAACTAGGCTAACTGCTAATCGGTTCCTCTTTTCTACATTCAGTTATTGTGCATTCATTCTACCAGCAAACACATCACAGTGCTTATTTGAGGTGACCAGGTTGTTGTGGTGACAAGCTGACATAGAGAGCAAAGTTTGTGATTGGCTATCGTCGCAACAGGGGCTGGTAATCCTCTTTGCATTCATCAAATCATAGGCAGCAAAATGACCTTCAGTTGGTTTTTGAGCTGCTTGCCAGATAAATGCCTTAAAAAATGTGGACTCATTTGAGAGAAATCATTTTGTGTTGAGCGGCTTGGCACCCAGGGGTATTTAAAGTTTGTAATACATGGCTTTAAAGGAAACCTGGGCTGAATAGCATTTGCAAATCATCTCCAGTGTTTACTTTTACATTGGAGCCATCTAGATGTCTGTCAAGTTGTGGCTTTCTTGCAATTGCGTTGTTGTCCTTTGAGCAATCAAAAGAGCCTCAAAACCTGGAAGGTAGGCCGTCTGAAAATCAAACCAAGGTGTATGTTTCAAGACATTATTGTTCCTAATGGCAAAATTGGCTCACAGCAAAGCACGCAGCCTGAATTGTTGTGAGTAAATGTATTATTTGTTATTTTTATGGAACTTTGTATATGCCTAAGTAGACTTGGATTTCCTCATCCCCTTTTTTAAACTTACTCTTTAGTCCTCCTTATTCAGTCCAATGCCAAAGATGTACTGGGAAGATGTACACCATGACGTTCCTAAATCTCAAAGGTTTAAATAGATGAGAAAAGTCGAGTCACAATGTCGGAGAAGAGTTCCAAACTGGACTCAAAGGTTTCACGACGATGTAATCTGCCTCCGTCGCATTAGATTCAAGCAAGAAATGTTGGTTGCGCTAATGCAGGATAAATCAGAGTCAGGTTGTCTGCAGTCTGCCGTCATCAGTGACTGAGTATTTCCTGCTACGCTCGTGGCTTGTAAATGTATTGATAGGCCGTGAGTGGTAATCATGCCTCGATCTTTGCACAGACTCATTCCAAAGTCTGTTAAATTTAAAACAATCTTTTGGCCCTTCCAGGAATTTTTTTTACCGAGTTTCTATTAATTTACTCTGCCGTGATACAGACTGTAATCTTGGTTTGTTCCATCTACAGTATATTCTTCAATCCTTCACCTCTTTGCTTTGGTTCATTGCAATGTCTGTGATTTAGAAACTGAATAGCAAGTGATTACGTACAATACCATCAGATAAAGGTGTTACATGGCAACCCAAAATATAACCCGTCTTTCTTCGTATAGCAGTCGTCAGGCAAGTCCCAATCGCTCCCACATCTGTTCCTCATACGACTGTGTACAAGATACCAGATGTTCTTCTGAAACCGCCCAAAATAAAGACAGACACTTTCCGGAAGACCTCAAGCGGTAGCTCCCCGCAGACGAGGGCCGAGGCGGGGAAGACAATTCCGAGGATTGACCCAAAGCGGTCACAAACTCAGACCGCCACTTGGAGACAGATTCCAGGAATAAGCCAGAACCCGGTGCCCCCTAAGGCAGAAACTAACAGGAACATCACTGCAATGAAACCAATCGTGTCCAAACCAACGACCCATGGAATTCAGTTTAATCCATCCATGGCCAACACAGACACGTTCAAGAACATCTCAGGAATTACACCAGACCAAACCAAGTCTGGTCAGCCCAAAATCAGCAACACTATTGCCAAGACACCCACTGTAGCCCAACCATCAGGAAATGGCAGGTCAGCTTCAGGTAAGCCCAATGTTTCCAGCAACATGTACTGTATTTCTTTATACAGAAACATTTCAACTTTTACTGGATTGTATTGCACTCTATCGGGCCCATTCAAGAGGAACATATGAGAACAAGGATACTGTAAAGAGAAGATCTAATTTGGAATCTCCATGATATGATAATATGTAGTGCTTTGGTGCATGGTAGTAGGTAAACGTCTACTACCTAAAACATCTTATGGACTTATGGACTCTAACACCAAGTAAAATGCATTTGGTAATGGACGCTTCGAAAGGACCTACTGCTATGATTATGTCTCAGCTAACATAGCGCACTGAACACAGTTTATGTCTCTCAGGATCTGGTCAGTCTCCGGCTGTGAATGTGTCGGCTACGTGTGCCAGCAGGCCCTGCTTCCCTGGGGTTCAGTGCATCAACCGCAGACCGCCACACGTCGGCTACGTCTGCGGCCGCTGCCCACACGGCCTTTACGGCAACGGACGTGTCTGCATGAAGAACGCCAGGGCAGGTAAAGGGATTTTTCTTTTCTTAACACTTGATTTTGTAGTTTAAAGCATCTAATGATTAGATAGAGTCCACTATTTGGCAAAGGGACCTCTCCATTAAGCGCTCCGTAAAAGGAAATATGAATGAAAATGAAAGAATGCATACATGTATGTATGCATTCCTACATGTATCGACGTATTCACGTATCCAATATCCTGAATTTAATGAAAACATCAGTCACTAATGTGAATGATGTTCTGGTTTCCCTGATGTTGTTTTATGTGTTTTTCTTGGTCGGAAGGAATGCCATTTATTGCAGCAGAAAAAATCAATTTAAGTGGTTAGAGACTGCCTGGACACAATAACCAACGTTGGTACTTTGCTTTTTGCATCAGCGCCTGGCCGCAAAGTTTCAACAGAAGATTAAATTGTTTAGCGTGATTTTCTCATGATTTGAGCATGAGGTCCTAACAACTCAAAAGAGGCAGTTTCATTCCAACTTAAATCCCTTTACTGTGGACCGTGTTTGTCTGGAAAGTCACAAGGTGGAACAAAGTGTTTATGCACTTACCAAGTACTGATTGCACCCTTTTTTTTTAACAGCATTCCGTTATTTAAACAGATTTCATTGTAAGAGACTTTCAGGATGAGATGAGGACTAACAGAATGGCGAATGTACGTTATCTCACATAACGAATTTGGTTGGGGTTGCTTTAGTGTAATCTTCTTCAAAATCCAATAAAGAGGACAAAGCAAATAAAGTTTCCCTAACCTAGGAGTAATGCTGGTTTACTAGTGAGTTAGCCAGATATGCTGACATTTGCAGTTTACATTAGAGCCAATGCATGGCTTAATCCATCCTGTGCACTTTTTCTTTGGCATGCGGAAAAATCCAAAGGCCTGCTTTGGCTAGGTTGCTAAGTTATGACTCTTTGGGGGGAGGGGTCAATTTGCCTAAGGCACTGATGTCACCTCCTATCTTTCCTCAGCATCCAATTACCTTCCTCAGCAGCAGGCAGCAGGCAAGACCAGCCGATCCTCGCACGGAAGTAGCAGCAAAGTCTCCCAGCTCCACCTGCCCAACCTGCCCACCAGGCACGCTATCAAACACCTGTCCTTGTCTGTCACCAGAGCGAACCCAGATAATGCACAACGCCAGGTTCCCACTTCGGGAAGGGGAGGTGGGACGGGGAGGAGAGAGGCGGTCAACACTGCCGCAAGAGATGTTCCCAGAACATCAGTCAGCGCGCTCCACGTCACTGCAAGTACTCGCATCACCCGCCAAAGGACCGACCTCAGATCTGATGCCAGGACGTACGACAGATCTAGCACGAGCACCAGGGATTTTATTGCTCCCCGTGTGACGGTCTCCAAGGTGAGTCGACCTTTTCTGCGCTGTGCGTCGTCTTGACGAAGGAATATGTGTAGGTGACATGAAGGTCCAATCGCCTTCCTTCCTTTGTTCTGTGATTATCCACAGCAGTCTGAAGGAGCATTGACTGGTGCCACACCTTCCAAGGTAACGCTGCCTGCTGCACACCTGTCCGCTGAGTCTGGCAAACAGACAATCCAGCCCCAGGTCAAACACCTGGCATCCACTCAGGCCAAACCCCGAACCCCTCCAAGACCTGCTTTCCCACTTACAGCAGCCCTCACCGCTCTGTCCTACTCGCTGTCTGAATCCGAGTTCTCTGCAGACGGAGATGAGGCTGAGCCTAGATCTGAAGGCCCAGAGATGCCACACACGGTCCCAGCAATGACCTTCACTACGCCGGGCAAGCCGGTCCACAGCTCTCTGCTACAAAGAGCTACCCCCATCCAGCCAGGGGTTAGGAGCAGTACGGCAGCTGACAAACATGTGACGACCTGCGCCGACTGGCCATGTTTTCCCGGCGTCCCGTGCGAACCGGCCACGAGTGGGGGTTTACGCTGTGGGAGGTGTCCCGCAGGATACACCGGAGACGGACGAGCCTGTCGAGGTAAGGCTCCGCATGTCGTCGATACTCGTTTAATGATAATTAGAAGTGTGCGGAACATTCATCACCTTTGGAGCACTTTACACTTTGAGTCACTGAGAGATGAACTCAACTCAATCCCTAAAATGTATCTTAAAAGTAAAAAATCCTTAAATGTCCAACTGTCTCCTGTTTGAAATAACGAGAAGCAAATGATGAGCAATGAAATCATAATTTGTTTATCGTTTATTATTTGCAAATGATCACCCTGATCTTTGAGTCACGTCCATAGGCCAGACACAGCATTTAAACAGCTGTACACAGGTGTCATGGTGCAACCCTGTCGGTTTCTCAAGCTGTTTGCAGACATACGTGTGGCAGGAACATGGAGTGCGCTGCGCCCAACACATGCCGCTGCAAACCAGGCTACACTGGATTCAACTGTCAAACAGGTGAACCAATAAATAAACTTATAGAAACTATTTCATATCAATTGTTAGGCTGTGTATTTATTTCTCTATTATTATTTATATTTATATGATGCATATTTTGTTTTACTTTGTCGCTTTTCATCCGTCCATTCTTCTTAGCCATCTGTGAGCCGGGGTGTGTGAACGGGGGGGGGTGCATCGCGCCGGGTGTGTGTCAGTGTCTCAGCGGTTTTCACGGAGAAACCTGTCAGGAAGGTAAAGCTTGCCTTGTTGTCCCCCAGTTAATCCAAAGTCACATATGTATCAAATGTACACTGGTTTTTACCATCAGTAAAGTATGGCTATAAACGTCTGTGCGTCTTCCCATAATATCGCACATTTTCATGCTAGAAACTGTATTAAGTAAGCATTATAAACCATCACATTTTACAAAAATATAGAGGTGTCCATAAGTACGATGGCTTACAAATGATATAACTACTTGAAATTCATCTCTGCAGCTCTGTGCAGGTTACCATGTGAAAATGGAGGCACCTGTGTGGGCCTGCAGACCTGCTCCTGTCCTTATGGGTTTGTTGGACCTCGATGTGAGACCAGTGAGTTCACAGTTACTGGGATTTCCTGTTAATCCGCATTGACTTAATTTTCCTAAAAGGTGCATGCTTTTGCTATTATGATACGAATATGATAAACACTGTTGCGCTGTGGATCGTAGTGGTGTGTAGGCGGCACTGTCACAACGGAGGCCAGTGCGTGTCTCCGGACGAGTGCGTGTGTCCGACGGGCTGGACCGGACCGTCCTGTGAGGCTGGTGAGTGCGTGTGCGTGTACGTGTGCGTGTGTGTGCGCATGCTAACCTCTCGATGCTGACGCCCCCCCGTCTCTTTCTCCCCAGCCCTCTGCTCTCCCACGTGTCTGAACGGAGGTCCGTGTGTTCGGCCGAATATTTGCGAGTGTCCTCGCGGTTTCTACGGTGCACGGTGCCAAAATGGTAAATCTACTCGATCAGTCAAACGGTCAATCAGTAATTCAAGCATTCGTCGACTTATTCTTAAGTCGGGGGACATTATCACAAAGGCTGAATTTGAAATGTCCCATTATTATCTGTATTGTTTTTCATGTCCCAGCTGTCTGCAGTCCTCCCTGTAAGAACGGCGGCCTGTGTATAAGGAGCAACATCTGCTCCTGTCTACAGGGATACACCGGGAAGCAATGCGAGAAAAGTCTGTCTTTCTCCTCATCGTCACTTGTTTGCCCAAATTATTTCCAATTCCTTTGTTTTTTGTCTTTGCTCATAACCTTTTATTTTTCTCCTTCCTCCAAATGTCTGCGTTCTCTGCCTGATTCTCTTCATCCTCTCCTTACTTTGCCCATCACGATGTCTTTCTCCTTTATCGCCCTTCGCTCTCTTCTTCTGCCATCTCTTTATCCACCGTCTCTTCTTCTTCTTTAATAAGCTGATTTTGCTACTTAAGATTTTTAAAATCAGATCTATAAGTCTGAGATGATTCTGTCAAAGCACTACATGAAATGAGACTGTACTTGGAAATAGGAGCTGACAATTTCCCTCACTCTCTCTGGCAGGTGTGTGTGAGCCCATGTGTATGAACGGCGGCAGGTGTGTCGGACCAGATGTTTGCGATTGTCCGTCGGGATGGCGGGGAAAGAGATGTGCTAAACGTAAGCTGAAATTGTTCAAACTTACATGAACCCATTGTTACAGGGAGGGTCCTGTATTTAACAATAGGAAAACAGAATAGGGAAAAACACTTGTAGAACCAGCGGCCTTTATTGCGGTTTTTAGGCCTAATACACATAACCATACAATACCATCCTCCAGGCCAACCTGCTGAGTCCCACGATGCATCAGTGTGAACGCCTGAACATTTCTGACTGCCTTTCTTCTACTCTTTACCAAGCAGTGTACTGTATAACTGTTTAGTCAATAAAATATCCAACAAATAGTTGACATCTTCAAATATAGTTGAATATCCAAAGATATTCAATTTACAATTATACAAAACAGAGATAAACATCAAATCCTCGTACTTGAGAAGCTGAAATTTGAGAACGTTTGGCTTGATAAATTACCTAGATAAATCATCGCTAATCAAAGTAGTTGCCGATTGATTCACCTAATGTTATGTAATGTTAAGCCTTGTCTTGCCTCTCAGCCAGCTGTCTGCAGAAGTGTCTGAATGGAGGGGAGTGTGTGGGAGCCAACGCCTGCCACTGCGCCCACGGGTGGCAAGGCGTGCTGTGTCAGATCCGTGAGTGTCCCAACAAAACACGCAGAAGGTTATGCACAGAATGCAAAACCTGTTTCTGATTGGTTGAAAGGTGCAATGTCCAGGAGGAAACGTGTTTTGTAAATTTGTTCTCTGTTTTTCGATTAATTGTATGCTCCAGGAGGATCTTCTGACTTTGTTTCTGTGTTATTTCTCAGCGCACTGTGAACAGAAGTGTCTTTACGGCAGTCGATGCGTCCGGCCAAACGTCTGCGCCTGCCGGAGCGGATACTCGGGTTCTCTTTGCTCCAGAAGGGTAAGAGGGACTTTAGACAATCACGTAAACTCAAAAAACAAATAAGACCTGGAAATATTCCTCCCTTCCTTGATGGTTAAGTCTTCTTGTCCGGTATTCAGTGAGATTAAGGTCTGAAATAAGTTGTGGCATAGTTGCACATTAAGTGCCTTGCGTAAAAAGGGCACTTCAGTAGCAGCTTTAAGAAGGAATACACATGTTTCAGTTATTTTTCCAAGCTGGTCTCAGATTCACACCTGTGTGAGTCAGAAGATTTGCAACATGGAGAAAACTGGAAACACGTGAAAATGCATCCAGTTTCACGAATTGACCGATGATGTATTGAAGTGCGGTGAACAAAAATTTGGATGGACGGTCTGTGAATGCCGCAGTGATCAAAGCAAACTGTAGCACAAGGTCATACTATGAACAGTCTATAGTAACGGCTCTGTGAGACTGTAGAGCGGTGCAATCTAAATGCTAACATCAGCATGCTAACACAATGGCAATTCTAACATGCTAAGAAGGTGTAACGTTTACCAACTCCACCATTGTGATTTAGCATGTTTGTATGCTAACACTTGCAACGGCACGGATCGCAAAGCACAGCTGAGTTTGATGGGGATTGGACAAACAAAAGCTTAGATTGGTTGGCGCTCACTAAAGTCACCAATTCATATTGAGGGTGGAATGAATGTGTGTACCAAAGTTCAGACAATTCATCCAAAGGTTGTTGAAACATTTCACTCACATGCCCACCTGATAGTGGTGCTGGAGGAAAGGTCACAGGATCGCTTCAGTCACGGTGGTACATCATCTGGGAATCACGAATGCATGTACATAGTTTTGTGCCAATCCATCACGTATATACCAACTGAAGGACCTCCACAGAGCCACGCCGCTAGCATGAATAACAAGAAACATACCAAGAACTCCAGCTTGGTTTTCAGCTGGAGCAGATGAGTCTAGAAATAAATATAAAAAAGTAAAGGTGTCATCATCATCATTATTAAACCTAATATTCTTGCTTTTTTCAGCTCCCTATCGCCAAAGGCTGAGACCCGCTTACGACCGACAAACACCAAACAGTTGGAGTTCAATCATCACCGATTAAACCTTCAGGTGATCCAGAGACATTATTAGCACAGACTGTCATCAAAAGAAAACCCAAAGTGTCTTAAGGGTCTATCCACTGGGAAGCAGGGAAGAGTACGGTGTCACTCCAGATCAGGTTCACCTCTGTGCATCCAGCACAGAGCCTTTCTTGGCAAAAAACCGGAGGCAGGGGAACAATGTATGTTTTTACAGCTTGATAAAATGCAAAAACACTGGTTTCTTGGGTGCATGCAAACTGACTGCATGAAAGCTGGACCGGTGAGATGAAGTAGTTATTTATCCAGAAAGACTTCCAAGCAATAATAATAATAATAATAATAAGGCAGGTTTGGAGCTGATGGTTACAAAAGGTTTTCACACCGCTTCCAGTTTTTGTGCTAAGCTAGGCTAACGAGTACAACTGTTGTACTTAACGGACAGCGATGAGTACTTTTTTTTTTGCTTTCCACAGTCCTACATTCTGCAGAGAGGACATCTTTACCTGAATTTCACCATTTAGTATCCCAACATTATAACAGAGTGTAGAAGTGTCTCCATTTTCTCAACCAAACACCGAAGCCAAAACACACATAAACTGTACAAGCAGCTATTTCATTCAATGGCCAGGCCGATCATTTAAAAGGTGCAGTTAGGGGGGAATCTTCTTCTCCTGGACAGAGTCGTGTTCAGGTGCGCTACAAACCCACACCTCTGTACTTATTTGCATTGCATTTATTTATTTGGTTGTCTTATATTGTAGCATATTTCTCGTTGTATATATCTTAATCGCCATATAATCAATGTTATGTCCTATTAAAGCTTGTGTATTGGTTGTTTTGTAGGAAAACAAAGATCCTTTTTGAGGTATTGATTTCTTCAGATTTCTTCTAAGGTAGGAAGGGTAACTTGAATGTATTTCCCGAAACGAAGGCTGGATTCTATTACCATTTATAATCTGCTAGGTTTGTTATAGCTTTGCAATAAAATCTGAAATCTGTATTGTTTGACCTGAAACAAAGTAGAAAAATCAGTGACAGAATAAGCCAACCAGGACATGAAAAGTCACACAACTACTTCCAGCTGGAGACTACATCATATTTTTGTCTTTTGAAGTGGTCATAGAGTCGTAGATTACTTCAAAATTGTAGTAAGTACAGTGCTTTATTATATTCCACCTTGGGTAAGATGGTCTGGTGCTTTTAGTTTGCTGATGTTGCTTCAGGTTTTTCAGAGTTGGCAGCAGCAGAGGAGCATTTGACTTTGCCGCAGGGGCCAGACCAGTTCACGGCCAGAGGGTCGGGGTCACGGGGGCCGAGGGGAAATGAGGATTAAAAGATTAACGAGGCCGCATCAATTAGGATTCCGCTCCGCCAGCCACTCCCTGACTCGTGCCTCTGCACGGCCAAAAGCTAGAGACCCGGTTGACTTTTTACAACTGGCCCTCTGTTGATATTTGTTGCCATCGCTCTAATACACACGTGACCCTTTGGCAGTTTGCTTAAACCTAATGTATAATTAAAATGCTCTGATCTGCTTAAATCACTCAAAATGATTGGCTCCTGGCCTCCTGTTACAAGGTGAATCCTGCAGGAAGCCTCAAAAAAAAATACTGCTTAACTTGTGATCTAGTTGCATACTGATTGGAAAAAGACAAGAAGAGGCTGTAGATCGAGAAAGGCAAGCTAAAACCTTGTACAAATAGTCACTGGGTGTTTACTGCCCTCTGGTGGCAATAAGAAAAATCTCAAGAATATCAAAATGCACAGAAATTCAGATAAGACTGAACTGTTCATGAAACCCACAGATCAACAATGAGGGTTCAGTGTTTTAATACGGCTGAGTATTGAATTATCTCCACGTTCCAGGTTGAAGGTTGCTCACGGCTTTTACGGCAACACACACAAGGCATCATCCGTTCACAGATATTTATATCCACCCCCAAAGATGGCACTGGGCAAGGTGGAGGAGGTGGGGAGGGTGGTGTGTGAGTGAGTGTGTGTGTGTGTGTGTGTGTCCATCCTGGTGGGCACAGGCAGGACGAACGGGATGGGTACACCTGGACTGTTCACTCAAAGGGAGCTGTGACTCTGGTGAGGTTTAGTGGATGTGCACAGCACTAGCCTACTCTGACTTAAATTATGAGCCGTGTCCACGTTGGAGTGCGTCAAGTCCCGCTTTAGCAAGAAACGCTAGTGAAACTCGGCGAAAGCACAATTAGCACACTGGCTCTGTTTTTTTGAATCGTACTGCCATTGGGTGTTTACTGCCCTCTGGTGGCAATAAAAAAAAAACCACGCGTACGGGTTCATAGACGTGGTGAAGGTTCTAAACGTTTTTAAAACCGAACCTTCAAAGTTCCTCTAAAACACGACAAACGCGTTCTCCGGTTTTTATGTTCATTCAGATTTTACATTCCCAATTTCTGTCACCTCGGGGCAGGAGGACACAAAATAGGTTCTCCTGTAATAATAATAATGATTCCTTTAAGTATTTGTTGTTTTATTTCATTTGTAGCACACTGCATGATATACTTTATTTAGGAAATGGCCACTGGTTAATAAATGAACATCGGCACGCAAATATTAGTGTATATGAGTTGGATCCAGAACCCCTGAATGACTCCTGCTTCCTCATTTCTTATTAATGTAACGTTTCTCTCTGAAATTGCCAGCATTGGCCTTGAAGGAGGCCCCATATCGGTCGAGCCTAATTTAAACCTGTTGTGGTCCTCCAGGCCACAACAGGTGCCCCCCCTCCCTCCCTTTAGGCTCCACCTGTCTTCCCTTTTCGCTGCAGGCTGGCGACCCAGAAAGCAGCCGTCATTCATTAGAAATGGTATGTCGAGTCCGGGGGCCCCGCACGGCACAAACCCCCTCGGTCACCGGATCGGCGGCAGCTGCTCGGCCCCCGGTGCTATTTTCACCCTCAGGATAAAATGATGTCTAGCCCAGCACGGCCCCCCAGCGGATCCAGTCGGACCGGAGCAGAGCCAGGATGAGGTCCACAGGCAGCGAGCGCACCGCGCAGCCCGACGGCTTCACCTCCGACCTGGACGACCTGGACAGCGGCAGCGGCAGCTCCGGCTGCAGCCCCCGTACGGAGCCGGGGGAGGTGGCGGCGGGCGGAGGCGGCTCGCGGAGCGGCGCGCCGCGGCGGAGGAGAAGGCGGAGGCGCAGCAGCGGAGGAGGAGGAGGAGGAGGAGGAGGAGGAGGCGGCGACGCGCGTCTGTCAGGCGCGAGCCAGCAGAGGCAGGCGGCAAACGCGCGGGAGCGGGACCGGACGCACAGCGTGAACACGGCCTTCACGGCGCTCCGCACGCTCATCCCCACCGAGCCCGCCGACAGGAAGCTCTCCAAGATAGAGACGCTGCGCCTGGCCTCCAGCTACATCTCGCACCTGGCCAACGTGCTGCTGCTGGGGGAGGACTGCCGGGACGGACAGCCCTGCCTCCGCTACCAAAGCATCCTGCACGGCCCCACCGAGCTCAGCACTGCCGCCCTGCGGCCCATCTGCACCTTCTGCCTCGGCAACCAGAGGAAGCTGGTGAGTGGCCCCCTCGCACCTGTTGCACCACGGTGAAAGGCTTAAGTGGCGAAGAGCGCATTCCTACACTGCTGTCTCCTGCATTGCAGAATTGCTCGGGTGCTGATTTTTACGCAGAACCATGAAGGTAGATACCTGTTCCAAAGTCACTCCATCCAGGGGCCTCCGACACACGGTGCCACCTGTGCAGGCCGCACCGCCTTTATGTTAACAGAATGCCAAGGTGCTGAGTTGGTGCAGCCGTGTAAATGCTGACAGTGCTTCAGCAGACTTGGTTATAAATAATGCTGCATTATAGGTAGCCAGTTTATTGCTTTACTATAATGAATACAGATGGAATGAAGGTTTGAAAAGTTAGGTTCCATAAAGAATGCAAAGAAACTAAACAGCACAGTGGTAATGTTAAAGTGCTGTAAATGTGCAAATGGATATTCGTATTGAACAATAACGATTGTTTTTACCCGGTGAATGAGCATTTTGATCCCAAATACATAAAGTGGATTAAAAGTAGTTGATGGTGTTATAACCATGCAATTATAATTAGAGCACAAGTTCAGTATAGCAGTAATATGATGTCACTATGACGTCAACATGTAAAATCATGTATTTCCACTATTACAGCGTCTTCAAATCTTCATTTTCTTAAAGTAAAACATACATATTTGGTAGTTCCACGAGGTATAACTTTGTGCCATTCTAGCAAATCAGCCTGAAATGTCTTTTTTACACTCTAAGGTTTACTTGTGTTTCTGGATGATTCCTAAAACATCTAAAAGTGAGTTGGCAAATAACAGTAAACCATAAAGAAATGATTAGAAAACAAAGTAAGGCTTCATAACTGGCATATTATAATGCAATAAAGCAGCAAATGCCTGAAATTAGGGGGCTGAAGTACGATCAGTAAGATAGACGCTGAACTGTGTTTGGTAAATAATAAAGAAAAAGACTGTTTCATTGCCTCCACAGCTCCGAGATGGAGGGAAGCGCTCGGCAGATGCGTGAAGCAAAGCGGCTCCGGACAGACGAGGAGTCCACCTTGGTGTTGTTTACATGAAGTAGGACTATGTACATATATATAAGTGTATTTATTTTTGGATTTAGACTAGAAAAGACATAACGCACACAGAAAAGCACTCTCTGTTGACGTTCGCGTGCTTCTGAACCTCTGTTTTGGTTCAGCTGTAACCTGAGCCGATGTGTAAAGTAGCACCTGACGAGGGGGGGGGGGGGGGTCTATTTTGGTCCCGTCACATTTTGGTCAGTCACATGAAGGAAACTGAAGAGCAGCTATTGCTATTGCAGCGGTTGCTGTCAGTTGAGTGCCGTTAGCGCTGCATTCAAGTGCTGTCAGAAATATTGCAATTGTGCAGGGGCACTATCAAAGTGGCATTAACGGATCTATCGCGTCTAGCGGTGAACGGTGGGAACTGCAACAACGCTGACAGAACTGTGCGGTGTGTTTTTGTCTACGACGTCTAACCGGTTCATTCTTTTGCCACGTTACAGCGTCACCGTGTGTCCAGACAGAATGCACGGTGCATTTTAGACGCGCGATTGCACACAAAGCCAATGGAAAAACCCAGGGTATTTGCCCAGGGTGTCGATGGAAAGTTAAACATTTTTCAACGCGAGCGGAAAACAAAAAATAGCATTAATTATTAATGTACTTCATAAATGTAGAGCGAGGAGAGGAGACGGAACCACAGATTTCGATTAGTTCCACCGACACGGATCGGGTTTCTGTTCCACTCGGTGCACGTAATGTTGAACCGTTTGGAGCATTTCGGCCAAAAACATATTGGTTTGGAACCCAAAAAGTTGGTTCCCAGCTGGAACCAAAAAATCGCAGGTTATCCTTGGCCTAAAGTGTGAACCACGACGACACCAGCGGGCGTGTCATATTGCGCAAGGTGGAAAGAGAGGATTCAATTCAGTTCAATTTTATTTATATAGCGCTGTGCCATAACAGAGTTATCTCATAGCACTAGAGCAAGTCTAGACCGACTCTATATGTATAGACCCAACAATTCCACCGTGTGGGAGGGGGAGGGAGAAAGAGAGACAGACAGCGTGAGAGAGAGCAGTCTAGGCCTATAGCAGCATAACTAAGGGAGGGCTCGGGGCTCACCTGAGTCAGCCCTGCTATAAGCTTTATCAAAGAGGAAAGTCTTGAGCCTTCTCTTAAATACGAGGAGGGGGCTCTGTCTCCCGTGCGCAGACTGGAAGCCGGTTCCACAGGAGAGGAGCTTGATAGCTGAAGGCTCTGGCTCCCGTTCTACTTTTAGAGACTGTAGGAACCACAAGGAGCCCTGCATTCTGGGAGCGCAACGCTCTAGTGGGGTAAAAGGGTAGTATGAGCTTTTTAAGATATGATGGTGCCTGACCATTAAGAGCTTTATAGGTGAGGAGAAGGATTTTAAATTCAATTCTGGGTTTTATAGGTAGCCAGTGTAGCGACGCAGCGTATGATCCCTTTTCCTGGTTCTTGTCAGTAAACCTGCCGCGGCATTTTGGATCACCCGGAGAGTCTTAAAATCATACTTTTGCAAATTGTTAATATTAGCGTAATATGGCAGTTTTACATTATTGCAGTCTTTATGAAACAACTATTATTGGATCATTATCACTGATACATTATGTAAGCACATGTGATTTATTTAAAAGCACAAATGATAAAGTTCACAGTGCAGAAACAAGCAGCAGCGCCCTCTGCTGTTTCTACAAGAGAAGTGAAAAAGCTTACAGCACCCGGTATTCCCAACCAAGCACCAACCAGGCCCGACCCTGCTTAGTTTCCGAGACCGGACGAGATCGGGCGCGTTCAGGGCGGTGTGGCCGTAAGCGAAGGCAGCGTGTACAAACAGCCTTTTAAAAGATGCTGTATCGTGGAAAAGGTCATCATATAATTATGTCAAAATAAATGTGGACCAACCACATTAATTCAGTTCATTTTTATTTATGTAGCGCCATATCATAACAGAGTTATCTCATAGCACTTGTTAATATAGAGGGAAGACACCTCGAGCAGAACCAGGCTCTGGGCGGGCACCTGCTTCGACCAATTGAGTAGAGAGAGCGACATAGAGTTTGAAAGAGACAGTGTGATAGCGAGAGAGAAATGTTTGAGGAAAAAGTGTGTGTGAAGAGTAGGTGAGAGAGAGAGCGCAGTGCATCATGGGATGTCTCCCGACAGTCTAGGCCGGGAGACCGTACGATTGTCATAAATGTCATTACATTTGGACCGACCACAATGTGCCTAGCATTAAGTATGAAACAAAGTGAAT
>JAVQJF010034662.1:0-14441 GCA_036023855.1 Gadopsis marmoratus | reverse complement strand
TTGTCTGCTCAAGGGTAGGGAGGCGGATGCCCCGACGTGCACATGCCCCGATGTGCACATGCCCCGACATGCACATGTTGGCGAGGGCCCCTTCAACGCTGCTTGCAGCTTTAATTTTTGTATTGTAATTGCAATTATTGCCAACGTTTTTTGTATTTTAAGGCCTACTTCTGATTTGTTAAAAATTGAGGACAAGTTTCCCAAATAAATGAGGGGGGGAAAACACCTGGAACTTCAATGGTTTTAGCGCCTCATTTGACAGGATTTCGCCACATTCAACACACTGTGCTTTCGGCTTGGCATCACTGCCAGCCATTATGGATCCAGATTTAATATATTCAGGGTGAGGGTTTCTCCCCCCCCCCCTCACACATCACTTTTTCTCGCTTCAAAAACCGATCCATTTTGTGTCGCTGCATCCGAAGGAACGGTAGCTAGTGGCAAACAGTGGCAAAACATGTTTGTCTCTACTTGATGATGTAACTGGTCATTGACATTATGCATTTTAATTTGACATTTTTTATTTATAGGAATCCTTGAGCACATTTAGATAAAAAAAATATCTAGCGTGGTAAATTACCAACAAAAAGATCTATATTTTAATCTAACCATTTGGCAGTACAATCCGCTCTGAAGCCCACCGGCTGCTATAAGTAATGTTATGTTACTGTGTGTTTCGAAGCATGTTAAAAAAACAGGTTGTCTAATTGGCCTCAGCAGTGATGGATTCAAGTGCAAACAGAGTGTCATCTACAGATACTCAAAATGAATAGACTGAAAATCCATAAGTGCAAAAAATTAAACACGTGGCATCTATGACAAAACATAAATGCATTGATTACTCACTGTGTGTGTGTGTGTGTGTGTGTGTGTGTTAGGTGACGAGGGCCTTTTCTTTCACTAAGACCCCGAAGCGTGTGATCCAGAGGGCGTTCATGGCCAATAGTACTCCGGATGAAAAAAGCCAGAGGCTGAGTTGTGAGAACCGCATTGGCAGCAGTTCCACGCTGACCGTAAGTCTTTGCTTATTTGCCTGTATGAGCTTCACTGATGGTAAAGCCATGCTAAGTTCAAGTGTTTCTTATTTCTTTTATATATATCTATCTGTCTTTGTCAGGACCCAACTCATACACAAATTTAGGCATTTTGTAATAGCATGTAATATGTCACTCTTTCACACTTTCAGAAAGACCCGTATCTATTTTGGTTTACTTAGTTCATAAGCGCTACCCTCCGTAATCAAGATAAAATTTCCTTAATTTCCCAAAGTGTTTGCTAAGTGTGTCTTCTATGTCTCACATCATATTTAATACTGGATCACTGCTGGCTGTCTGTCCATCTGTTCCTCATTTCGTTTCTATTCTTTCCATCTCTTTCTCCTTTTGCTGAGAACCAGGCAATTGATCTCTCCATCAATCCATGATTAAACGGCTTTCCCTCAGTGTCAGTCGTTTGGATCCAACTTGCTTAAAAAGGAAAAGGCCTTCTGCTATTAAATGTGCTGGGACTTTTTATGCTCTTTGTAGGACTTTGTGCTTTTTTGGCAGGTTCCTTGATTATGTTTCTACACTCTGTCCAGTGTTTGGTTAATTTAATGTAAAAAACTTATATATTCACTAGTGGATGTGAAGTAGTGTATAAATAAATATAATATTTAAACTTGTTTTGCAGAAGATTATTTTATAGATAAAAAAAAAAAAATGTTATGCCCATTTTAGTTTAGATTTGGGAGTGCCTGGGCCTCCGATGGCCTAGTGCAGTGGTTTTCAAACTGGGGGGCGCGCGCTACTGTGAACACTTTTTCCACTGTCAAGTTATGTCCAGCAGATGGCGCTAATTTTACTACCGACCACCTTAGAAACACCACAGAGGAGGGCTGCTTAAAAATGTAAACGAGGCATGCACAACTTTTCACCGCCAGCATGAACAGGTTTGTGACAGCACCACCAAGGAAACGCAAAGCAGAGGACGACTCAACATATTCGGGGGGGGGTGCGCGGAGAGTAATTGCCTCTCGGGGGCTGAAAAAATTGTATCTACACAAGGGGGGCTCTGCTAAAAAAGTTTGGGAACCACTGGCCTAGTGGTTACCACGATTCAGGCCAGGGATGTTTGTTGAAAACACCTTAAAAATTTATTCAGGACTGATTGTAAAGACCAGAGGCCTGATGCATAAATATCAGTTCATGGCTCAAACTCTGTGTACATAAAAGACAGATGTGTGAATTCTTTATTGTTGTTAATATTATTATTATTGTAGCCTTTTACACCGCCTACACATGGTTCTGTTTTATAAATCTCAATCATCCCAGAGCCCAGAGCCTGGTTCCGCTTGAGGTTTCTGCCTGTTAAAAGGCAGTTTTTCCTTGCCACTGTCTCCTAGCGCTTGCTCATGGTGGAAATGTTGGGTCTATACATATAGAGTTGGTCTAGACTTGCTCTATATTATATATTGTGCACTGTGTTTTTCAAAAATACAGTATTGATCACTCCAGGTATGTGATTTTAAATTCCCCCCTGCAGATGTCCGCCCCCTAATCTGCCTTTAAACTTTAAGTCTGCCGTTTCTCTCTTACTTCATTCTCTCCTTCCCTATCCTTTGTGTGTGTTTCTGTTCTTTGTTTTACCTTCTGAGGATTTAGTTTCAGCATGTCTGTTCTATCCTTGTGTCATCTTGTTTTTCTTCATGATATATAAATCCCTGCTCCATATGTGTCTCCCTTCTGTTATGTACTCTAGATGTCTCGCTCTGCCTCCACGTTCAGTTTGAGTGATTCTGCCAAGAACAGTGCTGTGGTGCAGCGCTCTAACTCTCTGGACCATCCTCCTGTCAGAGCCAGGGTCCCTGTCTGTATGCGTACTCCCTGCAGCCCAACCCAAAACCCTGCCCATAGCCCCAGCCCCGACACGGCCCTTGAGCTCAGCCAAACCCTCTGCCCCAACTATTGCCCTAGCACCAGAGAACGCGAGTCCACCCGTCATGCACCATTATTGGCCCAACCAGCACAGCCTTTTTCAAGCCTCTACACTCTCCAACAGTCCACCTCTTCAACCCGTCCCACCCCTACTTTCATTCCAGCTGTACGAAACTCTACTCAAGTCAACTCCAAAAACCCCCAGCCAAAATCTAGCCAGCATGTGTCCAGACACCAGTCCTCTGTATGGTTGCAACAAAAGTCCTTGGCTCCTCAGCCTGTTAATGTCAAAGGCAGGACCTTTTCTGAGTCATGCGCTGATCCCCTTGTGCCCGTGGACCCACGCAAGTCTGTCCTGACCAGTCCTCGCAGCGAGACTCTGCTCTAAGCCATCACTAAGCTCATTCCTGGAGTCTGATGTGAGCAAACATTATGGCCTATACTATTTTTTTATTTTATTTTATTTTTTATATTTCAAATGAATCCTTACTACCTGCTGGCCTTTTAACATCCAAACGTCGCGGGTGCGTTTCTAGTCCCAAATCAACTCCTTAGAATCTGAGAACCCAAGACAAAGATAGATTAGATTAATAAGGGTCTGCTCTACAGCTGAATTCTGAGCTTCAATGATGAAGAGGGGGTTAGAAATATTTAAGAAGTGTGGGTGTAATGCTTCTCCCCACTTGAGATTGGCAAATGGCAGAGATTTTAAGGGTTGATTTGGAATAGCTCTGTTCCTATAAATCACCTGGGTTAGTAGCTGGTGGTGGTTGGGAATATTCACTAGGTGACTGCTATTACTAGTGGGCTGTATGCAAAAGTAGATAATGGAGCTGGGCTGGTGTAGAGCTAGGACATAAGAGTTTGTCCAGATGGAAGCCTGCTTTCCCTCAGGGGATAAAGGCTCCTTTTTAAAGGCACGTCGTCACGTATAATATTTTATACGTGTCAGATGTTAACCACATTACTGTCTTCGTACAAGCAGATCTATGAACGTCCTATTATAAGGGGTTGTTCTGATTTTTCAAATTAAAATGTGTTAATAAGTTTAAGTCTTTGTTTCAATCTAAACAGTTCCTTTAGAAAGAAGTTGAAGGACTAATGTAAGTGTGAGTTGAAGAATATATCAAGATTGAAAAACCACTTTTATTTTTGGATGCTATGCTCTTTGTGTGTTTTGGCTAGTTTACACTAAAACAGCTCACTAAAATTTAAAATGTGAATGTATTCATGGGAGCCAGGCTGACTTCTCATCTGAGGTTTAACGTGTGGTGGTGGGTCACCTGCTATCTGTCCTTCATTTTAACCACTTGTGACGGCTGAGTCGCTAAGCACACTTTCTCACATTCACCTCAGCCATTTAACCAGTTCCCAATTGTATGAACACTGATCTACCCATCTGAAAGGTATTCATGCTTAAGAAATGTGCTTTGACGTAACAGAATGACGCTGTTCTCTATCATTAAGCCATTTCATAATGAACCATACACACACCCTGTCATTGCAACCTGCCAACGAACCCAACATTATAGGAATTGCCCATCTTGCAAATCAAGTTGATTGTAAGCATGCAAATGTTTGGTCAAAACATACTGTGGTTTGTTAGTGCGGTAGTCAGTTGCTAACCTATCCCTGTTTAGATGAATTAGATGAAACTGAACATAATTCACACCAAATAAATATACATGAACTCAGTCCACAAATAAAATAAATGGTAAAGTAAATAAATGGAAAATTTATCAGAAAACTATCAAACACAGGCTTGAAACGTGGCTGTTAAACATAGTTTCATCCCTCACAGAGCGCAGCAGCTGTAGTTTTCATGGTGGGATATAA
The DNA here is from genome assembly GCA_036023855.1 of Gadopsis marmoratus. Classification (NCBI taxonomy): domain Eukaryota; kingdom Metazoa; phylum Chordata; class Actinopteri; order Centrarchiformes; family Percichthyidae; genus Gadopsis; species Gadopsis marmoratus. The sequence continues at coordinate 9,690 of JAVQJF010034662.1, read as the reverse complement.
GTATCATCTATAGAAACTTGCGGTCTATCCATATGCTTGGCATGTACCAGTTTCCCACAGTGTGTTATAGTCAGTTCGCCTAGCTTGGACTAAGGACCACAGCAAAGGCCATCGGCTAACTGAATTAATTACATGACAAGTTCAATCTCATCCAGCCTCCAACCTTATTTTGGAAGTCTGGCTCCCTTATTTCACCCGTCCTGAAATTTTTGTGTGTCTGTATCGGAGCAGACTGACAGCACAGTGACCGCTAATGTGTCTTCATTTTAAAAATAGTCAAACTTTCAGATGCGGAAAACCATTCAGAGAACTTTGGATGGAATCATTTTAAATACAAGCACACATCGCTCCTTTCCTCCAGCCTCTCTGCTGTTTACTTTCCCTGTTTCCAGCCTTTTGTCTTGCACATGCATGCAGGTCAAAAGCTGGTTACAAACCAAGACACACATATACACCACATAGAAATCGTCATTCTGCAGGGGAAATCTACTTGGGATAACCAGGCTTTTCTAATCCTCCACCAGCCAATTATGGTAACCAACCTTCTTGTTCACATGACAGTTAGGTTGAGGGAGATGACCTCTCACCCAGAACCTGGTTCTGGTTCTGCTTGAGGTTTCTGCCTGTTAACAGGAAGTTTTTCCATATTCCATATTATTCCATATTTTTCCATATTGCAATGTTGGGTGGAAAAAAGGAAAACTTTAGGTTGCTTGTGTAGCCCCAGTTCTGAGTTGTGTAATTGAGATGTCTCACCATTGGATATGTTTCACCGCATATTCACAGAAACACAATTATGGAACCTGAATGCCTGAGCTGGAGCAGACCAATGTGATAGCATCCACTATCCACTGAGAAAGTTTTTGTTTGGTGATGGGCATGTCCCTCTGGGGCTTAGCCCAGGACATAAACAACTGGTCCCCTTTCTTGAAGGCCCTGGTTCTCGCCATGTACATCTGCAAAGCACGAACTGCACACAACATATGCAGCTGCTGCTCCATAGAGCCGTAAAATGGCGGCTGAAAAGCTGACCACTAGTGAGGATGGATTGACCACCTTTGGGTCCAGAGCAGGGTTAAGACTCAAGGTAACCCCAAAGTTCCCAGGATTGAACCACATACAAGTAGTATGCCAAGACGGCATGAATGTCAGTCAAATGTGTAGCCTTGGCTAAAGCTAACAGTAAAGCCACCACTTTCTACAATATCAGCACACTGCCCCAGCCCAATCTGCTGGCATCTGTTGTCACTATCTTAGTTGATTTTGCGCTTATGCTCACACCCTCCGTCAGGAATGACGGCTGTCTCCAAGTGGGACCAGCTGGCACATTGTGGATGTCTTTATTCATAATTTAAATGCTTCCGATGCAGCATGTAACTAACTGCCTTTGGGGCTTTACTAAACACAAGTATGTGACTGCTTTATTTTTATTTTATATTTGATTAATAAGGACCGATGTTTGGTGGTCTTTCAATACATAAATATGACTTTTCAAACCTGCAGAGGAAGAGCGGTGCTGCAGAGTTTAAATATATTAGCCTACTCAAAATGTTTAAAGGAAGACAAACTCACTAGTTTCATTACATTTTATTGACAGTAAACACTAACTGCACTATACTCCTTTGTCATCCCAGAAAGAAAGTCATGCAATTTTGTTTGTTTTTATTTTATGTTTTATTGTTCTGCACATGTTACTCCTTGTTTCTTGGCATCCATTGATAGTTGGTCCCAGCATGTTGCTGTACCTCTGTTCAGTCAAAATTCTGCAGTGAAGTGCGTTGTACTGTGTCTCTAAGACCATTGTTCAGTAAGTGGCTATTACAGAGGCTCCATCTCACTCACAGATGCCACCTGCTGGTTGTTGGTACACAGAACATCTCCTGGGTGTTGGAATTAAAATGCAAATGCACTGAAGTGCCCTGCTGCTGATTACTATTACTGGCTAGTACTTATTCTGGGGCAGAGTGGATGAATACAATGACACTACTGTACCTTCCTTCTAACATGGCATTTTTCACACTGCTTTGCTCATGCAGTGTGTCATAGACTGTTGAAACCCAGTGACGCAAACCTTCAGGTTTGATGTATAGCCCAGGGAGCTGGTAAAAGGCTGCTGTGCCAGTGTTGTGATCAGCCGCTCTTAATTCGCTCCAATAATAACCACATCTGGGTTAACTTCAGTGCTGAGAGTGAGAATATCTCTGCATGAGAGAGGCAATATATCACTGGAAGCAGGGACACACTTGTGTGTTCAGTTTTATTTATACAGCTCCATATCATAACAAAGTTTTCTCTGGACTTTTTCATATAGAGCAGGTCTGGACCCACTCTTTATTTACAGAGACCCAACAATTCCCACCATGAGCAGCATTAGGAGACAGTGGCAAGGATATACTGTCAATGTCAAATGGAGACCTTTTCATGCACATGCTCACAAAAAATGTTAATTAGCATACAAGCTTAGTTATGGCAGGTGTGTAATGAGGGTCAGACAGGTTTGCATTGTCACCAGTGCCGCCCTTGACCAGCCCTTCCTTTCCACTGAAAGCAGCCCATTAATCTGTTAATTCGTTCAGCCATTATCATCCACTGCGTTTCCGAATCCCTCTAGCACCACTTACTAACATGTAATCAAGGCCACCATTCACTAGTTACCGTTTATTAGCTGACACAAACAGAGGGCAGGAGAAAGACAGTGCCTCTGCCAACATGTTTATAGAAAGCACTCGTGTGTGTGCGCGCAAAACCCATGTGGAAAGCTACTGAAGTGCGATTGTGTTGGCAAAGGTTTACTGTCTCGACTAGTTCAGGGCCACGGTTTTGCTTGAAGACCGAGGCACTAGTAACATCTTTGTCTTTGTGCATAAAATTAGCATGTATAAAATTAGGCTGGAGCACAATGACTTACCTTGTCCTTCACACAGAATCACACACACTCTTTACTGCAAGCTAGACAGCTCGCATGACAATCTATATCTTGGTGCGCAGGCTTTTAAAAAGTGCACATTTGAAATGAAGTTGCTTGTCCCGAACTGAGTTGAATGCCTGAGTGAACGCTAAACACACATTTGCACACTTGCACTCATTCTTTCTTGTTCTTGTTCCAAATAGTAATACTGTGTCCTCTTGCTAACTACTTAGGTGTCGTTCGAGGTTATTTAAAGGATATTTTAGTTTGTTTTCAACTTAAACTTGTTTGGGTTTTCTTTTGTTTTCAGTTATAACATTGTACTCACCAAATATAATCTTTTTTTTCCCGTGTAATTTCTGAGATCTGGAAACACAGCAGCATTGCTAACAACAAAGTCTGATGGTGCAACAAACCTGAGCAGTCAGACAATCAGACATGTTTAGACAGATTATCTAATTTACTGTATTGGGGGGTAAAAACAAAGGTATTTGGCACAGGAGCGCAGTGTACACACAAGCCCCATCGCCTTTAATTCAAAACTGAAACCAGTCAAACAAAAACATTAAATATCCATTTGATGATAATCTTTTTATTTGAGGTTTACATTGTATAAGTGCAACAAGCTGTTCCCTGTATTCCTGTGCATTTTTAAAAAGTCAGTATTCATCAGTCTATTGCCTGCCATGTTGCCCTGTTTGTGGATTCGGTACAGACAATTGTTCTATTTTAACTCAATACGTAGGAAACGAGCTCAGCTGTACTGAATCATGACATGTAAACCATTTGACCAATAATGTGTGGAAGCATTTTGGATTCAACAGCATAGATGTCAGATTATGTGAATAAGTGCAACCAGCTCAATATTTGGACAGCCCTAGTGTACACACAACTATGATTCAAATACTTTTGACCAACACTTTGTCATAGTGTTCCTGGATCTCAGCAATTAACTTGAGTCCAGCAGTTTTATCATTGCAAATATGGGGAATTACCAAAAACATATGAATAAGAACCAAGTTTTAATAAACCAGTGATCCTTTAACAGCATTGGATATTAATATTTTTCTTATCCCCCTTCACACATTTCTTTTTCTTATTCGATCTTCTCACTTCTTTTTACAGACACACTATTCCCCCTCCATGGTCAATCTGCCGTCCATGTTTGAGAGGAAGTACCACACATTCAGTCGTTCAACCACCCACCTCTTCTGAGCCGCTGCTGCTGGGGAAGCACCCAGCTAATGGCAAGATCTAACCGGACAGGTGTGTGTGGATAAAGTCTATAAAGTAGAAATAAACTAACTATTTGTACATGCTGGAGCTCTGCACAGACTTTCCAAGTCCAGAAGAAATGGCCTTCAACCACATTTCGAAAAATGTACTAAAGCTAGGAACATGGTTCAATCTGATACCTGGCAGTATCAGAATTGTCCGGCTACTGTCGGAGTGCTTCCTAGCTGCAACTTGGGCCAAGTAGGTTTATAACAATAAACCAATTGTTTATCAACCAGATTCCTTTCATGGGATGTAAATTTTGTCTCTGAGAACTCGCAAGAAAAATATTCCATTCTTGGTCTGACAAGGCAGTTTGGTGTGTCTATCCAAACATGCACAATGCTTCAATCAAGACTAGGAGCTAACTGGAAACGGTACTGGACTGTGCTCTGGGCTACATGTGTGCAATTACCACAGGATCTGGTAAGGTTTGCCTTACCTTTTTAAAAAATGAAGGATGCTCTGCTATTTGTGATTGCTAATGGGTTATCTTGACATAATTGTTTTTGTTAAAGTACTTTCCCCAGACACTTGTTACATTCTGTTTTATATGTTGCCTGTTCGACTTCCTGGTTGGTTACCATTGTTGTGAAGCGTTAACACTAACTTACTATAGACCAAGTGAACATTTATGGTTTAAATGGGATCCCCAAATCTTCCCTGGATGCTAGATTTATTTCACTGTGCTTTGGGAAAGTATCATATTTTTAACAATTTCAGATGTTGAGGTATTTCTGGTTAACGTATGCAGGTTGCTAAGCTCTGTGTGTTTTATGTACTAGTTAAAATTACAAGGCTGACCTCTCTTGCCCTTCACTGGCTTTTTTGTGGCCCTGTATATTAACTGACATTTAATGTTGTTTTATTGTAGTGGGGTAGACTTAATTTCACCTGATATATTACTATTTGTAATTAACCACCTTCAAAATGTAAAGTTATGACAGCTTCCAGCTTTTATAAAGCTTCTATTTTAACATTTAAGAGATTAGAGAAGAATAAAGGTTCCTCTTCCCTTTCCTCCGCGTTTTAAAAGATGTTTTTACTGTGTCTGTATATCTGTGTGCTTAAGAAGGGATGCTGTATTAGTATACATATTTATTATTGATTTAATACATTTTATACCTGTTTTCCTTTTTTCTCTTGCAATTTGTTTTTCCCACGTGTGTCATTTCTCTGATTCTGTCACTGATCTTCAATCATCTGCTGTTGTTTCATCTCTATATTAAATGCACTTAAACATGTACCTAAAGATTTAAGCCTTTTTTTAATATTCCTGTTTGGGTCTTTTATCACCATTTACACAACATTTGAAATTTTGTAGGGGGTGTTGACTATGCCATGAAGTCATTTGTGTGTAAAATCATTATTTGATTTCCTGTTTATGTCCTAGAGCAATGTTTTTTACTGTATGTGTGTCCCTGCAAACATGCCTAAAGGTTAATTCTGTTATAATGAAATGTTAATTCCGGTTTGGTAAAAGCTGATATTAATTCTGCTACAACGGCCCTCATTTGTAATCTTGGATAGGATCAATAATTAACCAATTAAGCTGCTTGAGTGGGGCTTGAAATGTGTTATTTGCCAAATTTTACTGGAGCTTCCACTTGAGTTTGGCATCTTTGAAGGCCTGTTTTTGATTTGTATACTACTTTTGAAGCAAGCTCATGATTTCTCCCCGGTACTCGTCTGTACTTGTTCATTTGATGTAGGAGTTGGTGTAGATGTTTCTGGATCCCCCTAGATAAAAAGTGCAATTTCCAAGTTTCTCTTCTCCTTCTTAAATCAGAGCTCCTGTTTTTAAATTCACTTTTCAACCAGTCAGTTGGGTCTTTGAAGAAAGTAAATCCAGTCCATAAATATTAACCAATGGGCAAAACTAGCTAACAGCAGGTGTTTTAAATTTTTTTTATTAAGGACCGCTTTTAACTGATAAAAAGTGCCTGTATAATCTTGTAACAATGGGACCAGGGAGCCACGCAAATGTACTATGGCGATTCTTTTTAACATTGTGATCCCCCATTGATTTCTGTAGAATAAAATATTTAGTTTGGCCTTCTCAGGGAGATCAATAATTTACAGACCAGAGCAGTTTCTCGCCATGCAGTCCAACCTGCCCTTTACCAAATGTCATTGTACCAATTAATATAAGTATCAATTCACATTAGTTATCGCTTACAGGCATCAAAGGGGTAAATATGGTTATTTAAAAGCAAATCCCTACAATGTCTTGAAGGGAGGAGATGTATCTATATGTTAAATGGTTCAAGTCTGTTGCACTTCTGACCTGATCAGTGTAAGTCCTCCCACTCCTGTTAGCTCTGTTTTAGATATCTGGCTCTTTAGCTGCTAAATGCTCCACTGTGTCCACCAGCCATTTCCTAACTTCATCTGTCTGCTGTTTGATAAACCCATCGTACACCACCTGCCTAGCACCACCTTTTTAGTTTCTGTTGCATCTGGAAATTTACCTTTGGTGGTTGACACTAGAAACCTTACATACATGAAGTCATTTGATCCACTGATAATATAGAAGTATTGATTGTAGCAGCCAGCTTTAAGAGTGACAATACCACAATTTACTCTCTTTACACTACAACTACATGCCTTAAATTTAAATATTTACTTTAAAAATGCAGAGGTATCAAAGTTTTAATACACACACCCATATTATATCAATTGTTACTGATGGATACGATGTGTAATCAGCATTTTGCTCTTGCAGTGTGTCGAGGTGGTGCTATGTCTAACTACTTCATGTATTTAAATTTTAAGCTGCTTTGCTCTGCCACATTGATCTGACAGCTATAGTTACTTGCAGATCAGGTTTGTGCATGCAAAACAGTCCTGAGGAGTTTTTAAAATATAGTTATTTGTTACAAAATAAGCCACTTAACAGTATATCAAATAAAGTAAATAAAGTGCTTTATTTGTACTTGAGTACAGTGCTTCAGTGAATTTACTTAATTACTTTCCTCCACTGGTCACAAATTGTGGATATGTGCAGACAATTGTAACCACAGAATTAATAATTAGGCCATCACTGAGTCCCATGTGTCTAAAAAAGAAATAGTTACAGTTGAAGGGAGACTGCAGGATGGGTGTGTCCTTGATAGTTAATAATTATAGCTGAATTAGGGGGAAATAAATGGCGGCAAATAACAAAGTTGTTTTCTGAACTTTGACAGCTAAAAGGAGTTAAGTATAGTTGCAATTATAAAGGTGCTAAATGTCTGCACAGTCAGACCTTCACCGTGCGTCCCCTTTCCCTTAGCATAACTATGATCACATTAGCTACCCCAGAGTCAGCTGACTTTCCCTGCACTGAGTCAAGGTGTGTTTTGAATGGTGAGCCTTGAAATCTAGCCACATTAGAATTTATGTCACGGCAGCAGGCTAGGAAGAGGGGTGCTCATGTTTTGTCCTCTTCACATGCAACCTCTTCAAAGCATTAGAAGATAATCTGTGTCTCGCAGATAAAGCGCGGGACGTGCCAGGGTGCTAGCTAGCGACTGGAGGTAGCAGGCCATGCAGGCCTGAGGCAAGGCGAGACTGGGGAATTTCCGACAACGAAAAGCCATCTCTTCACGGAGGACACTCGCTCTTTCATATTTGCCTTTGCCTCCACTTCAAAGTGCCTCTGACTGCCTGTTTAGGGGTGAAATGAATAGGGAGACGGGCTAAAAGGAGGACTTAGGGAGGCTGGAGTGGTAGGGGTCTGCTAACTCCAAGGGAGCATCGTGAAGAAGGTAAAGACTACAATTAATACACAGCAGGGACTCGCTAAATACTGTAATTGAGAAAGATGTCTTCATGCAAATACTCTGCTCTGTGCATGAATATGAAAGGAATACATTTCCTCTCTATAAACGGATTACACAGAGGAGACACAACTAGAAAGAGAGCGGTTTGACATTGAAATCCCTCAGTGAAAAAGTGAGGGTTGGGTTGGGAGACTGGACCTTCTCTACTCTGAGAGAAGTTTTCATTTTCAGTGAAAGTTTCTTATTTAACCATGACCCAAAATCTTTCTCAACATCTAATCTATGGGTATTGTAGAAGGGAATAGACCGGGTGGTAAATTAATAAATTGGTGATTGAGTAATTACTAGTTGGCATTTCTTGACCCAGGGGTCTTATGGACAGGTTCACTTAGTTCTCTGAAAGCGGTAAAATTGGAGTGATCACGGCTACAGTAGCCTATTCAGCTAGTCACATTTTTGCCATGGGGGAATGGACATGCACCTGCGAAATAATTTTCCATTGACAATCAGGGAGTCTTGTGCGTTTGCCTTCCAAAACAGAATAGCAGCAAGTAGCTATATGACAGACATGCTGTGAGCAAATGAAGCATGTTAGTGAAAACTTGTGAGGATGCTGGAGTGATGTTGTGGGCTTTGTAGATAATTGGTGGACTTTGTGGAGAAGACCTGGTCTGATTAGGAGAGATGGTATCCATCCCACTTTGGATGGAGCCGCTCTCATATCTAGAAGTCTGGCCGAGTTTATTAGTGGCCCTAAACCATGACAACTCAGAGTTGAGACCAGGAGGCAGAGTTGCAGTCCTACACGCTTCTCTGCGCTTCCACAGTTACCCACCCTAAACTCCATAGAAAGGGTGTCTGTCCCCCCACCACTTACATTAATTAAAACAAAAGTAAACAGGAGGAACGATGCATAAAACAGGATGAAAATACATAAACAAATACCCAACACCAAGACCACCACTGCGCCAGTACAACAAAATAGGAGAATTAAATATGGACTTTTAAACATCAGATCTCTGTCATCTAAAGCTGTACTAGTTAATGATCTAATATCAGACTATCATATTGATTTATGCTGTCTTACTGAAACCTGGCTGTGTCATGATGAATATGTTAGCCTAAATGAATCCCCCCCCCTCCCGGGTCCCATTAATACTCACATTCCTCGAGGCACAGGCCGAGGAGGTGGAGTTGCAGCCATCTTTGACTCAAGCCTAAGAATGTACCCTGAACCTAAACTAAATTATAACTCATTGGAAAGCCTTGTTCTTAGTCTTTCACACCCAAATTGGAAAATATCACGGCCAGTTCTATTTGTTATAGTGTACCGGGCTCCTGGACGATGTTCTGAATTTTTATCTGACTTCTCAGAGCTCTTATCAGGTTTAGTTCTTAAAACAGTAAAGTAATTATTGTAGGTGATTTTAATATTCATGTGGACATTGATAATGACAGCCTTAGTGCTGTGTTTGTCTCACTGTTAGATTCAGTTGGCTTCTGTCAGAGTGTACACGAACCCACTCACTGTTTTAACCACACCCTTGACCTTGTTCTTGTATACAGTGTTGATATTGAACACCTAATAGTCTTTCCACAGAATCCTTTTTTATCCGATAATTATTTAATAACTTTTGAATTGCTGTTACTGGACTACACGCCATTGTTCAAACATTCCTACACTAGATGTCTATCTGAAAGTGCTGTAGCTAAATTTAAGGAAGTGATTCCATCGGCATTTAC
>JAVQJF010034661.1:0-15380 GCA_036023855.1 Gadopsis marmoratus | reverse complement strand
GCTCAGGGCTCACCCGAGTCAGCCCTGCTATAAGCTTTATCAAAGAGGAAAGTCTTAAGCCTACTCTTAAATGTGAGGAAGGTGTCTGCCTCCCGTACACAGACTGGGAGCTGGTTCCACATGAGAGGAGCTTGATAGCTGAAGGCTCTTTCAACGATCCCTGCATTCTGGGAGCGCAACGCTCTAGTGGGATAATAGGGTACTATGAGTGCTTTAAGATATGATGGTGACTGATCATGAAGAGCTTTATAGGTGAGAAGAAGGATTTAAAATTTTATTCTGGATTTTACAGGGAGCTAGTTTTTCTGCATCTTTTTGAGACAGGATGTGCCTGATTTTGTTGCAATGTTACGAAGGTGAAAAAAGGCAGACCTTGAAGTTTGATTTATACTTTATATGAGTTAAAGGACATATCCTGATCAAAGATAACTCCAAGATTCCTTACGGTGGCGCTGGAGGCCAGGGCAATGCCATCTCTAGAAACTATATCTTTAGATAATGTATGTCGGAGGTGTTCAGGGCCAAGTACAATAATTTCAGTTTTGTGTCAGTTAAGCATTAGAAAATTGCTGGTCATCCAGGTTTTTATGTCCTTAAGGCATGCTCGAAGTTTGATGGATTGACTCGCTTCACCTGGCTTGATTGATAAGTATAATTGGGTATCATCTGCATAACAATGGAAATTTATGGAGTGTCTCCAGATAATATTGCCCAGAGGAAGCATATATATAGGTATGGCAGTTTTGCAATTGATTAACAAAATATTTGAAGTTGCTTGTAGTATGACAGCTGATTAAAGTGAGGTCAAAATCAAATCAGATTTTTAGGCCAAAAAACCTTCGAGCTCTAAAAATCCTAGCACCCCTCGTTTGTTAAATAGGCTTCCTCTTATAAATTTGTAGTTTTCAAACTCAAGCTCAAGATAACCCTGATGACATCAATATGAGATTATGTTATCTGATTTGACAATGCTCCTCCTCAGAGCCAAAGCATATGTTATACAAATGTTTTACAGAGTACACTGATTGTCACATGAAAATTCAGTATGTATTCAGAGTATGTGTTTACATGTGTGTCCAGATCCTGTGTCTGATGCTGGAGTACAACATCATTGAGAACAAAGACACCCAGCTGCAGATCATCTCCACCCTGGAGAGCACCCAGGTGGGCCTCCGCATGTACGAGCAGCTCTGCGACCGACAGAGAGAGCTCAAAGAGCTGGTGAGTTACTACTCCAACACAACACACACTCAGAACCTAATTACGTACACTGAGTCCTGAAGTTAACGTGGAGCTGTACTCTTTAGCTCCTTGCAGTTCTTGTAAATCTGAACTAAGAACATCTTGTTTCAGCTCATCCCACATTTCTGTTGGGTTAAGCTTGGTGGAGTAAAGGCCTCTGCAGGACAATCAAGTCGCAAGTTTCTCATTACATTACTAATTTTTCTGTCCTCACTAACGCATGTGATCTACTTGTCAATCCACGATGGTAAATGGACACATATATAGCCCTTTTCAACCTAATTGATTCCCAAAGCACTCTCATTCACCCATTCACACACCTTCACACATAGCTGGCAATGAAGCTGCCATGCAAGTCGCTGGCCTCCACCGGGAGCAGTGCCGGTTCTACCCTGCTATATTTGGGTGGGCAGGTAGAAATAATGGGTGGGCAACTAGGCCGAAAGTTGCCGGTTCAAATTCCTGACCAGAAAACAGATTGGGAGGTAGTGAAGCAGGCATTTCTAGTTTGCTATGTACCCTATGGTTTCAGTCAGGAGGGCAGGTTTATTTACCATTCAATAAAACATTTGAAAAATTTGAGGTCTCAGCATACCCATACCTGCTCTCTACCAATGGTTGTTCACTTAGCATTTGTATAAGACCCTGTGCAGGGAAGCAATCGGAGCAGACCCTTGACGCTATACTTCAATGTATTACGATGTAGGATATTGGAAGAAATTGTTTGTGTAGATTATAAACATATTAGAAGTTGTCCTGACTGAAATAGATATAATTCAACAGTGCAAGATCAGAACAAGATGTAAAACATGTTTTTCTCTTTTTTTCACTCCTTAGTGAAGGTAGTATTATTCAAACTAAAATGTGCCAAAAAACAACTGAATAAACTAATCAATTCTATACTCAAACTTCAATGTAACTATATACATATAATCCAAAAGTGTAAAGTCAGAACAACATGTTATAAAACTATGTTCTTTCTCTTCTTTCCCTAAACGATTATTTACCCCTCATTTATTTATATATATTTATAACATCAGTCTCCTGTTTCCCTTGGCAAACATTTTAACAAATACATCCATGTCTAAGCTATTTGTGATAGATTTGTCATGGCCCAAGATCACCAAATTCCTCTCCAACACTAGGCTTGCTTATGGGCTTAAAATAACGATGCATCGCACAGCAAGTGATAATATTAATCGATTTTGGTCGAGTAAATGAGTGTAATGCAAAATGTAGGTCAAACTGAGCTTTCGCTAGCGGCACTTAGTCTCATTCGGGCTGAGAGAATGGATAAACCTTCTTGAAAAGCCAGCGTAAGGGGAATCGCTTGACTTTGTAGGCTGCCCACCCAATCAGAGCGCAAGGTCGAAACCGTACCGAAATGTATGCATTCTGTGACATAAAAAGAAAAATCTGAGTTTTTCATTGGGTGGGCAAGACGTTCGTTTGGGTGGGCACTGCCTTAACGATTCCAACACACTGCTGACGGTAACTGTTGAAGGCCCCAGAAGACAAGAACCCAGCATGCACTGGATAAGATGAGAACAAAGGGAAGACACAATTTTCATTTAGGAGAATGATATGTAGAAGGTAAAGATAGGTTTGTTCAGACAGCCGGTGGTAAAGCGGGCCGACCATTGATCGCAATGTTGGTAGTTTGATACCGGAGCTCCTCCTGTCCACATATTGTAGCGTCCTTGAGGAAGACACTGAACCCTGATACTTGCTCCCATCTTATGTGTATGAGTTGAAAATGACTCTTTGGACAAAAGCATCTAACCCTAACCCTTTGAGACACATAATGAAGAGCCTTCTCTACAAGTATGGACTTGAAATACTGGAGCTACTTTAAAAAGTACAGAGGATTTGTTGCAGTGTTAAGCATTTGGTTTTCTTTTAAAAACCATCATCAGTAGATAATAAATACCGGGTGTACCAGCTGATCACTGTCACAGGCCTGAACTGTTTGTAAGATCCAGCCCACAGTAAATGCATATGAATAGCTTTGGACCACCGATGAATGAAGGATTAACTCTGTTTATGGCAAATGCTTCTTTAAGAAGTAGAATGTCCCTAAATATACTTTGATCAATTGTTTCTGTGTTTTAGTACATTGTTCATACAGGAGTATCATTTTCAAGAGTTGTTTACAACTTTTTTACAGGGGTCAAGTCCAATTCAACAGAAAGTATCCTGATATCAGTTAGATGTTTAAATTCATTACATGGTGTTAAATGTTCATACAGGGCACTGTTAATATGGAAATCAACCAACGTTCAGTTGTGTCTGAGTTTTTCTCACATTTTTTAGGATTTGCTCTCTGACTTTGCATGAAGTGGTAGATGAATCCGTCTTAATGTTACAATTCATGCTATAATCTTTTTTGTGAATCCATATCATGCCATAAGGTTCTAGATAAGGAAAGTTTTTTTGGCTCAAGACACAAGATTTCTCAATCTTAATTTTTGTATTTCCAAGGTATGAAACTGATGAAATTAATATATTGTCCTGTGTTGGCCTTCTTTTGGAATATGGAGATATTATTATAACTGAAGGTCACGTCTAGGTCTAGTAAAATGGAAATATTGAAATGGCAACCATACCTGTCCTCTGGCCTCTGCTCTTATATGTTTTAGATATCATCTTGAATCCCAGATTTTATTGGCAAGACTTTCAAGGAATGCACATAGTCTACAACAATGGTTAGACTACCAAGAGACAAAGAAAGTAGTGACTATGCACCGATATGCAACCATCAACAGCCTGTACTGTTTAAACAAGACGGAGCCATAGATCAACATTATCTGCTGTCATAATCATGTGACTGCATAAATCAGGCTTTGATGGACATAAAGTCATGTTTCTCCATTTGTCACCTACAGTCATCACGTGGTTTTAATGAGCATCTGCCCACTTAGCTCAATCTGCTACAAATGCATTTCACATTACTATGGCACTAAGGCTTATTGGCACAATCACAGCCTGTCTGAAGGCTTGAAGCAGCCGTATCCTCCGCCTCCACTCTCGTCACATCCAGCAGGGCCACGGCTAACTGGATAAGTCTTAATTGTCGCACCCTTCTCAGTAAACTATTGAGTGTGACAATTCTTGGAGCTCTTCTGGTCCTGAAATGCGGGAACAGGAAAGATCAGACCAGTAATAGGTACTGGCACTCTCTGCTCAGTCTGCATGCTTCACACACTGAGTCACAGCTGCTTGACTCTGTCTGCAGCACTGAGCTTTTTATTTATATGTGGAGGTAGTCCAGGGAAGCAACCCCTGAACTTGTACTCTGTACACACTTAAGCATAAACAAGACAACTTATACACTTTACACACAGCACATGAAGAAATAGAAATGGTATATATAAATATGTATGGGATGTATTGTGTTTATTCTACCAGTATGTGCAGTACAGTATTTATTTTCTACACTCTGACCACAAATGTATCTTGTAGGAACCGTAATTTAGGGAGCACCACTAACAAAATCAGGGAATGTGAAATCCTTTTAGATGAACGCTACATTTATGTTAGTTAAGAAAATAAGGAAACAACTTAACAGGAAATAATAATTTGGAAGGTTTTCTGTTATATACATTTATATTGACTTTCTCTCTAAATACAGAGAGAGATGCATGTTACATCGTGTTTAAAACCTGGTATTATTATATTCAAAATAGAAACCTCACATGACCCATTTCCTCCAATATGCAGCTGCTCACACACACCACCTACTGTTTGAAAAAGTTCCTGCAAGGCATTGAGCTCAGACGCCATCTTTTTTTTTTCTGTGTGTCATCTCCTCAGCAAAGGAAAGGAGGCCCCACCCGGCTGACTCTGCCCTCAAAGTCTACGGTGAGATTACACCGATGTCTTCTCTGCTGCACACAAAAATAGTTTGACCCTTTTCTATCCTGGCCAGTATAGGCGATAAGACGTTAACAGTATTGCGTTAACAATATTTGCTATTGCTTTTTCAATATTGAATGTTTTTTTGTTTTTTTTGACCTGAACATGCTTTAGGATGCGGACCTGGCCCGTCTGTTGAGTTCAGGTTCTTTTGGGAACTTGGAGAACCTCAGCCTGGCCTTCACCAATGTCACCAGTGCCTGTGCCGAGCAGCTCATCAAGCTGCCTTCACTCAAACAGCTCAACCTCTGGTCCACACAGGTAACACACTAACACAACTACAAACACACAAACTAGTAATCACTAATGAACCAAGTGATGTCTAATGTATATCCCATCTTTTTCTCTGTTTTCTTCCTTTAGTTTGGGGATGCAGGGTTGAGGTTGTTATCTGAGCATCTGGCCTGTCTTCAGGTTTTGAACCTCTGTGAGACTCCCGTCACTGATGCTGGTCTACTAGCTCTCAGTTGTAAGAAAACACTCTAAATGAATTACATCACAGTATTCCATAGAAAGCTGTTTTATTACACAGAAACTGAGCTTAATGAGAATGAGAAATCTCAAGAATGGCTAGAAGACAAGGGCTGTGATAATAACAAAAAAAAAGACAGAATACAAGGATAAGTTCAGGGTTAACTGTTCTGTGTTGAGGGTATAAAAGTCAGTTGATTGTAAGTGTATAAATGAATGTTGACTAATTGTCTTTTTCAGCCATGAAGAGTCTGTGCAGTCTGAATATGAACAGCACCAAGCTCACAGCAGACACATATGAGGACCTCAAGGTAATACTGCAAGACAATTCATACCAACTGCAAATGTGTCATTTTCACAGTATTATAAAAAATACATAACAGGCCCTTTCTGTTTGTCATATCAACTGAAATAATTTAAGAACTGTAACACTTCTTATGGGTCTGTAATTTCTGAATGATTTTCTAATAATTGCCAAGTTTCCTGAAAAGAACTATCTTCCAGATTTGGTACATATTACAGGTAAATTAGAGACAATACATTTATTCCAAGTAATTGCTAGTGTAACCAAGGGTCATTTAGTCAGTTAACAGGTGGTCAGCTGAACGTAAATGTGAAATGTGTACACTGGCAAGCATACATTTCCACACGTTGGAGAATTAATTTTCCAAAGATAAAAGAAGGATCAAATAATATTTATTTGAAGCTGCACTGATTAATGTGGATTCAGTGACTGTAATGCGAAACTTCATCACAGAGAATTATCACCTGAATTATCCCATCTCTCCCATTTAAGAAGAATTTTAGTGTCTTTCAGCTCATTGTTTTGGTTTTAAGACCCAAAACCTTACTGTATTGGTTCAGTGTCACTGCTCTCCTCAGCCCCATTGCCAGCAACAGCAAAGAGGCAAAGTTAATATAAATCTTCATCTTGGTCTGACTTGGGGTGAGAGGGAAAATAAGCATATTTTCCTAAATGTGAGCTAGCTTTCACTTACTATCAAGTAAGTGTATGTTTCAAGGTGTTGATGCAGTGTCCTTTTGTCTGTGTCTTTCTCTGCAGGCCAAACTTCCCAACCTGAAAGATGTTGATGTTCGGTACACAGAAGCCTGGTGATCAACCATGCTAATACACTCTTCATGCATAACAAGACACACACATAAACATATGCACACACTGCACACAGATACATAACATGAAAATTGTGTGGTGATGTCATTACCATCGTTGCCATCATCACCAAGAACTCTGACATCATCCCAGCGTGGGGATGACCCGGTGTCACCGGAACATCGCTTTTTACATCAGAGGAGGAGCTTCAAACGTCATCACTAACCCCTGTAGTGACGCCATCACCAGGAAAGAACTGTCTAGTTAGCTTCAGCATTGCTTTTTTTCTAAACGAGAAATCTTTAAGGACCTCGCTGCTCCCCTTATTTCTGTCACAGATGTTCCAAGGACCTTGTTTTTACCGACTTGAGGGCATCAGAGGACATGCAAGGTGCCACCACGTTGAGACATAAAGGACCTTTTTCTCTCTCTGTCTTTAGCCTTTGCCTTGTCTTTCATATATGGTCTCTCAGTTCTCATATTCAGTCTACATCCAGATCCCCAGCTGTTGCCCTTCCACTTCTATGTGTCTGTGTCATGAAGAAAGCGTAAATCGACTCTCTTTCCCCTCAGAGCCTTCCTCCCTTTTCCCTCTCATGCGACGAAGGCTGGATACAGCAGCTCACATTCCAGTTCTTCTCTGATCTGATCCACAATGTAGCTCTCCAAAAAGACATGTTGAACATTTCAGTCCTCACTCTTGCGCTCTTTCGCTTCAGTTTTCAGGGTCAAATTCCATTTTTTTCAAATCTGTCATTGGGAAAATGAGGTGCTACCTCTGAAAAAAGAAGAGTTGCAAGACTGTGCCTATTCCTCATACACGACACGTTCACACACAAAAAGGAAAAAAACAAAGGTTTTTATCAACTACAATGAACATATTTTTCCAGACATCTGTGCTTTCATATTGTGTGTTTCTATATAAAACATATATATATGAAAATAAGTCCCAGTGATGACATTTGAGAAACATTTTGGGAGCTCTGCAGGAAAGTTAAATGACGATGGCAACATTAGTTCCTTTTTCATTTGTTTTCAGTGTACATGCTGATAATCTCCCATTTCTATTTAATAGAACAGTTGTGTAGCAGAAGCTGGGCAGTCTGGGACTGCCTAATATTTATAAGTTGTGTCTTTAAAGCCTCCTTTACTCTGTCTGTCCTGGATTTTGTCCTGACAGTAATGAAGTACACAGGTCCTTTTTTTTTTGCAGCATACTGTATACAACAAGAAGCCAACCAATAGGGCGTCCATACATGGATCTTTCTGTACCATGCCATGGTGGTAATGTAGACTTGTAAAGTGAACTACAGTCATTCTAAAGTGGACCTGTAAACAAGACCCATCACCAGCTGAGAGTTGTATATTTTCATATCCTCTGCTATTTTTTGCCTCTGTTTGAGATGGTTTTAAAAAGAAGAAAGGACACTTGCCAAACATCTTCATCGACGTAAGTTTTTGTTTTGTGCACTTGTTTAAACAGGCCAACATGAGCATGGTTTCAGTACTGATTGGTGTGTCAAGTGGAACCTGTCCTGTGGACTGACACTGTTTGGGTTCACACCTCTGACCCCCACTATGATGAGGGTAAAGAGTCGCAGTGCCTCTAGTGGAGCTGTGGATGAGTTGCCTATTGTTAGCTTTTTATCTGTCACACCACTTGTTTTGAATTGTTCTGCTGTATTTATATTATGCCATAATACATGGGTGACATTTTTAGGCTGTATGGATGAATAATTCTTATCAGAGGATGGGACAAAATTAGTGTACATATTCTATCTCAATGGGCTATAAGGGACAAAAGATTGGAAAAAGGCACCTTTCGGCCATATTTGCCTCTCTACATTCCCTCAAAATGTTGCCTGTTTATTGTGGCAACATTTCATATAATGAGGTAACTGCCCTGACACACTGCAAGTCTGTCAGAATCTTTTTCCTCTCTGTCTAAATGTGGCTTGGGTTGCTTTGTCTTGTGCCAGTGGCCCTAGAAAACACAAGACAAGTGAGATTTCCACCCTTTTTCCAGTCAGCCTCGCTCTGACTGCATCCATCCATTTTATTTATTCGTGTCGACCTCCAGAATGCTCCTGATGTTTGTTGAATCAAGACAGAAGCTGCCGAAGAGGACAGGATGCCGTCCGCGATGAGATGCTTTGTTTCCTATTTATTGGGGGCCATGACAGTTTCCTGTTTGGTCTGTAGACTTGGTTTGTGTACGGCCATCTTTGGGTCTGGCTTTAGGACCTTGTGCTCTCTTCATATCCTGTATGATGTATATATGAGTGTATATAGTCGTCTCCTCCCTTCCTCTCTTTGAACCCCTTTTTTTTCATCATCTTTTCTGTATTTATCTCGGCCTCCCTTCATCGGCAGGCTGGTGTTGCCTTCATCATAATGTGTGTGTGGTTGCTTTTTTCACACAAAGTGCACTGTAATCTAACAAATAATGTTTTCAGAATATCTTTTAAGTTTCCAACATCTTTGATTTGATCACTTTAATCAAACATTTGTTTAATTGTTGTTTAGGTTTTTTTTTTTTTTTGCATGTACATGTTGCTGCATCATCTGGTAATTTTATGTTGTAATTTTGTTTTATAAAAGGTTTGAAATATGATAAAGGATGTGATCACTATCTCACTGAGGTCAGGGACTAAAGAGATCCCATCTAACTATTTTCTCATTAGTTGTTGCCAGGATCTACCCATGAGTCTTGACAGATTCTATTGGTCGAGGCAGTTTGGGTTTGATTGATATTGATTTTCTAAAAAGCCAATACCAATACTTTTAATACTTTTTGACTGAAGCTGCCCCTAGCTGATATTTAAATTTGACAAGTTTCATATCAGAAAATGCAAATATTTCTTGTTTCTCCAAGAATGTTGTAATCTTGCCAGATAGTAATATCAGAGGTTGACCACACTGACTGGCCATTATCATTTTTAAATAAAGTTTCCACACAACTTTAAGTTTTGTTTTATCCCTGTTGTCTGAAAGGAATAATTTCATATTTTGGAAAATAGGCTTACTCACTTTTTTTGATGAGATAGATGTCATGTCTATGCAGTAAACATGAAGCTAGCTTGTCTTAACATAATGATTGGAAACTGGTAGAAACAGCTAGCCAGCTCTGTTGTACCAGCAACTCTAAAACTCCCTGATTACCATATTATATCTTGAAGTGGAAAAAGTCTCTCTGCTGGTTGCCTTGCAACCTCACAGTGATGGCAAGTTTTTTAGTGAGCTTTAGAGGTTCTGGTTTGTAGATTTTGTTACCTTTGGACAGAGCCAAGTTAGCTATTTCCCACTGTTTTCAGTCTTTATGCTAAGCTAAGCTAACTGGCTGCTGGCTCCCTGCAGCTTCATACTTCAGGTACAGACAATGAGAGGGGTATTGATCCTCCCATCTCATTCGGCATGAAAACAAATAAGCATATTTCCCAAAATGTCGAACTGTCCCTTTAAATAAGGAAATTCTTGTCACGTAACTCAGCAGTTTCTAGGCCATTATGAGCTGCTGCTGGTCCAAATTATGAACCCAGGGTTAGGGTTAAGGTTATAATGGAAGGTTTTTGTATTACTGTAGAACATGTAATGGTTGAATAGAAAGCCTCTTCTGTTCTGTCATGTCTCCGTATCCTGTGGAGCTCACTGTGCTTTGCTTTCCATTGCCATCCTGATTCCTCCCTCTTGTCTATTATCGCTGATGTTTTTTATTACACAAACTGTAAAGAGTTTCTACCATGTCCAAGTTGTGTACAGCTGTGCTCGAGTCTTAACAGTTGTTATGGAAGTCAGAGTCAGATGCAGCACAGTCTGACAAATCTGACAGGCTGAAAAAGAAATTAATCTATTTCCCATAATTCCTTGTAGTAAAATAATTTTTGGCAGCTGGAAAAGGGGTGCCCATCTTCTGTTTCTTTCTCTTTTTCAGTCTTTCTCTGCTTCTCCTGCTGGGTTATTATTATTGCTGCTGCTGCTCTGTGGCTGTTGTAATAAAAATTCAAAAGATCTACAGGAAAAATAACAACTATGATGTGAAATAATTTCAATCAAAAATAAATTGTCTGTGAATATGTTTCAGCTGTGTGTGGCATGTGTTCTTTTTGATCTCTCTAATTACTATGCATACTGAATTAGAAGTGATAGCATATCAATATGTCTAATAATAATCCAAAAAGAATAATAATCTCAAGATTCTGATGATGTCATCAGGGTTAGCTCAGATTGGTTTTGAGGCTTAAAGACAGAAAGCCTGGGCGTTTACCAGGCAGGGAGGGTCTAACAAAAGACACCATTCAGTTGTGTCATGGGAAATGTAGGTTCCAGTATTTCTGAAGCTTGACCTACAGAATAAGTTAGTGGGTACTGATGGTCAGGATATATTGGGCACTGCTGCACTTATTTTGATCATTCACAAGTCTCTCTTGTGAGTCCCCAAATCTAATGGAAGTGCAATGTTAACAGTGTTTGGGGGGTAACAAAGCCTATGGTATTACTTTTAGTAGTAAAAAAAGTAATATAATGTGTTACTAATAGGATTTTTTCATCAGCAAGAATTCATCCACACTTCCATTTCTACCAGCGTGCCACCAGAAAAATATCCCCCAAAGAATTTCCTGTTGTAGAAATGTGATGGCTGTCGAGTCCGATTCATAATTCATCAGCCTTTGATCCTGCCCATCCCTGTGTTACTACACATAGTACAAACTATTCATTTGTTTAATAAAGGTCTAGGCTACTTCATTGCTCTATATCATCACATTATTGTTAATAAAACTGGGTGATTGCTGGGTGGGCCAGATCTGCGCTTTGGAGGAGAGCCTCCATTAGGCTAAACAATCTTTCCCACCACTGGATTTGTAATGAACTGCAACAAACCTGAGAACCTGTGCTTTGATTAGCCACTATGAAACAACATTTCCCTCCTATATTTTATAATCCCTAGTCATAGCCTATTTCTGCATGTAGAGTAGTCTGGCTCAAATGACAAGGAAGGTGGTAGGTAGGCAGACTCAGCAGACATTTTGCTTTCTTAGAGGGGAATGTTTATTTACAGTGCTCTCCATAATACAGGAAACTCTCAGAGAATAAAAAATGATTCAGAGAACTAACTCATACAAATCAAACTAAGGCCTGTGTTTACAGCAGCTATATTAAACCTGAAAATGAAATATTCCTTCCACAAAAGAAAACCCATCCACTTGCTTTGGCCCCGTAATGTCAGCCATGACAACCACAAAAATCAGGGAATGCTGGGTGGCCCCCTCCCAAACATTAGTCCTGCATGGTGAGTAGGAACAAACAATTAAACAATGTTCAAACCTGCAACATAATATAGATGACTGAAACTAGTGTGTGGCTGTGTGATTGCTTTAATTTACTCTTTACATGCGCTAACACAAACAAACTCGGATAGTAAGAACTGCAATGATAAAATAGCGATGGTAAATTATAACAAAATGGAACACATGTAGAAACTAATAATGTGTAAAATGAATATGGACAGGACACGTGAGTAAAATAATTCTCACCCACATTTTGGTGAAAGTAATGCAAAAGTAGTGTAATAAGTAACTCATTATTCTACACAGACAGTAATTTTGTAAATTATTAGTTTCAAATAAAAGTAATATGTAACATATTACATTTTTAATGTAACTTGCCCAATGCTGATTGTTAAATATCTTTATTAACTTTTAAACATATTGTATCAGCTGTCTGATAGTACACCAATTCTGTGTCAGCTGTTCCAACTCCTCATTGATACAATATTATTCTTACTCTGGGTGATATATTCAAAGCCAAGATTCCAGGTTTTATATGACTGCACCATTCTATCAAATGGCATGACAAGTGTGGTGTCTTTGTAAACTTTATATCTGTTTCACTAGAATTAATTTTTTGATTCCAACAAAAGACATCACCGACCCTCTCCTGGACCCACTGCAGTTCACCTACAGAGCCAACAGGTCTGTGGACGTTGCAGTGAACATGGCCCTTCACTAAATCCTCCGGCACCTAGACTCCCCAGGAACCTACGCCAGGATCCTGTTTGTGGATTTTAGCTCTGCCTTCATCACCATCATCTGCTACATGACAACCTGTCTCAGCTGATCACAGACTTCCTGACAGACTGGAGGCCGCACGTGAAGCTTTGGGAAGCATGTCTCTGACTCCCGGACCATCAGCATCGGTTCCCCTCAAGGCTGCGTTCTTTCCCCCGTACTCTTCTCCCTGTACACCAACAGCTGCACCTCCAGTCACCAATCCGTCAGGCTCCTGAAGTTCGCGGACGACACCACCCTCATTGGGCTCATCTCTGGTGGGGATGAGTCCGCCTACAGGGGGGAAATTGACCACCTGGTGACTTGGTGCAGCCTGAACAATCTGGAGCTCAATGCTCTAAAGACAGTGGAGTTGGTAGTGGACTTCAGGAGGAACGCAGCCCCACCCTCCCCCATCACGCTGAGTGACTCTCCAGTCAGCTCTGTGGAGTCCTTCCACTTCCTGGGCACCATCATCAGTCAGGACCTCAAGCGGGAGCTGAACATCAGCTCTCTCACCAAGAAAGCACAGCAGATGATGTATTTCCTGTGACAGCTGAAGAAATTCCGCCT
This sequence comes from Gadopsis marmoratus, assembly GCA_036023855.1. Lineage (NCBI taxonomy): Eukaryota > Metazoa > Chordata > Actinopteri > Centrarchiformes > Percichthyidae > Gadopsis > Gadopsis marmoratus. The sequence continues at coordinate 2,024 of JAVQJF010034661.1, read as the reverse complement.
GCCAAAGACAATGATGGTGCACTTCTACACCGCTATCATTGAGTCCATCCTCACCTCCTCCATCACCAACATTTTGGACAGCCTGCTAAGCTATTATATCTTAATTAGATCAACATTAATACATGCTTAATATTAAAGTGAAGCTGTGTTGGATTTCAACACAGCTTTAGGGAAATCAAGAAAGTAAGCTCAAATAGAGATATAGGTAATAGTTCACCAACCATACTTTATTGACTCAATTCATAAGAAGTTTTTATGGGAAAGCTACAGTCATAGTAAAAAGAAAGTACACCCTCCTTCAATTCAATGTTTTTATTCATCAGGGCTTAAACAACATTTGTGTGGTTCTCACCAATGTCTATAAACAAAAGAATTGCCTCAGGTGACAACAAAACAACACAAGAGTTTTCCCAAAAGTAAGCCAACATCCGGAAAACTGGGTGGGAAAAAATAACTACACCCTTCCTACTTCCACAATCATTAAGACAGTAATTAGCAGCCAGGTGTTACTAATCAAATGCACAAGATGACTTAATTATCAAGAAGTGTGACTACCTCTATTGGGGCGGCTGGGGCGCTACTTGGGTCAGGATGGTCTGGTAAAGCCCATCCAATTACATCAGGCCCCTGTCCAATGTGACACTGTATGTAAGCCAATCACGTCAGGGCCCTGTCAAATGTTACATTGTATGTAAGCCAATCACGTCAGGCCCCTGTCCAATGTGACATTGGATGTAAGCCAATCACGCCGCTGGATGACACTAGACACACATCAAATCAGACAGTGGCCATTCAAAGAACACCACTTATCTTCCATGTGGTCCAACACAGAGTGCCAAGTTTATCTGTATTCAGCTGTGAGTCTCAGGACAACTTTTCAAAGTAAGTAACTGTTATGTTTTTATTTTTCCATAAACAGTCTTACGTTCCATCACACAAAGTCATTTTATCATCGAGTGTCACACTTTATGTTATACAACAACTTTAGCTAGCTACTCGACCAGACCCGTGTGCATCCAGACTCTGCAGAACCAGATCCCAAAGATCCAGACTCCACAAAGAGAGAGAGAGACAGACAGACAGACAGACAGACAGACAGACAGACAGACAGAGACAGACACAGAGTGTGAGAGAGAGAGAGTGCTCAGTGCATCATGGAATGTCTCCCGGCAGTCTAGGCCTATAGCAGCATAACTAAAGGGGGGCTCAGGGTTTGCCCAGGCCACCCCTCGTCTAGGGGGTGGCTCAGGGCTCACCAGAGTCAGCCCTGTTATAAGCTTTATCAAAGAGGAAAGTCTTAAGTCTACTTTTAAATGTGAGGAGGGGATCTGTCTCCCGTACACAGACTGGAAGCTGGAGCTTGATAGCTTGATAGCTGAAGGCTCTGGTTCCCATTCTACTTTCAGAGACTCTAGTAACCACAAGGAGCCCTGCATTCTGGTAGTGCAATGCTCTATTGGGGTAATAGGGTAATATGAGCTCTTTAAGGTATGATGGTGCTTTATAGGTGAGGAGAAGGATATTAAATTCAATTCTGGATTTTACAGGTAGAGACGCTAGTACAGGAGAAATATGATCTCTTTCGCATTTTGAATCAGCTGGAGAGGCTTAAGGGATTTATTAGAGCTGCCTGATAATAGGGAGTTGCAGTAATCAGTTACCATCTTTAGATGAGCACTAAGCCTAAAAGCCACAAGGCCATGGGAGACAAAGAGTGGATGGCGAGGCTGAGGACATTTGCCAGCTCTGGGGTTTGGCCTTCTGGAGCAGGCAATAGACCGGCCCCAAGGCATTGGAAGTTGAATGAGCTCTATCAGAAGGTAAAGTATTGCAGAATATGTAGCTATTATTTATTACGGTCATAAGTATGCCTCATTCATTCATTTCATTCATTATCCATACTGCTTATCCCGAAGGGTCACAGGGGGGGGCTGGAGCCTATCCCAGCTAACATTGGGCGAGAGGCAGGAAACACCCTGGACTGGTCGCCAGTCAATCGCAGGGCAGACAAACAGACATTTAGG
>JAVQJF010034660.1:0-10832 GCA_036023855.1 Gadopsis marmoratus | reverse complement strand
TTATCTCATAGCACTTGTTAATATAGAGCAAGTCTAGACCAACTCTATATGTATAGACCCAACATTTCCACCATGAGCAGCACCAGGAGACAGTGGCAAGGAAACACTGCCTTTAACAGGCAGGAACCTCGAGCAGAACCAGAACCAGAACCAGGCTCTGGGTGGGCGTCATCTGCCTCGACCGGTTGGGTAGAGAGAGGAAAAAAAGAGAGGGGGGGGGTAGAGTGAGAGCAGGATGAAAGAGAACACACAGCAGCTCAGTACAATTCCACATACAGATGTAAAGTAACGGCAGCTACAATGTTACTGATGTTAAAATAACCAACCAACAGTATCAGCAGCACAACAGCAGCTACACTAATAACAACAGCGTACAACATTTTTTTGGCTTGCATCCAGATGTTTTTTCTTTGGGCTACATAACAAATTTAAGACAACATCTGACTTTTTAAAGGCCTGTTTTTGTTCTGTCCAGATGTTGGTCTGACAGCTGTGTGTGTTCAGTGTGTTAAGTTTGGTTGGATGTGTGTGTTTGTAGCTGAACAGTGTTGAGCAGAGTGGTCTCAGTTCGTCGCCGTCCTCCTTCTCCTCTCTGGAGGAAATCATGGGTCGAGCCTACGAGAGATACAATGTGGAGCTACGACGAGTCCAGGTTCTCTACAGCAAGTCAGGTACACACCAGTACACACACACATATACAACGTCAAATACACAACCACCTCGATCGAAGTCCATATTTTATTAAATCAATGTAAATGAATTCCAGGTGAAGCCTGGAAGTCGGCCCGGCTGCAGGGATCATCAGTCCAACACATCCTCCAGCCAATGGACTTCACTGTCCAGCTGGCTAAGTGTATGGTGGAGAAGGACGCCAGGATGCCCAGGTACGAGTGGACAGGTGTCCAATCTCTCTGCTGACTCACCTGTAGATGTTATGTCAGTAATTTTGGGGTGTTTTTGCTTCAGGTTCAAGGTGTCGGGGGAGCTTCCTCTGCTGCACGTTAAGATCTCAGACCAGAAGATCCAGAACGTTCTGGATCTGGTGAACAGCATCCCGCTGCCCAACAATGACTCCTCCCCCTCCACCCCCACAGAGAAGGTACACTTGGTACAGTCAGTGAGTCTCTGGGAAGTGACGAGGAGAGTTTAGGGAGTGACGAGGAAGTTGGGGGAAAGATTAGGGGTGTGGCAGAGGAGTTTAGGGGAGTTACAGGGGGACGTTTGTGGGACAGACAGACAGGTTTAGCAGAGTGATGGGGAACATCGGGCGAGTGACAACAGACATTTTAGGGGAGTGATGGGGAAGCTTCAGGAATGATGGGCAGACTGCAGCGCAGGACTGGTGTCACCATATTTGGGCGTGTTTCCTGCTGCAGGTGCTGTCTTTGGCAGAGGCCAGACCACGGGTGCTCTGCCTTCACCCCACCCTCCTTGACGCCATGGAAACAGGTCGGCTGCCAACGCTCTGATTAGCTGTTACCACCTGTTGAATCAGAAAGACTGATAGAAATCAAAGAATTACAAAATGTAAAATTACTTTTCAAGACAAAATCTGTATAAAGCCACAGATTGTTTCTACTTGTAGTCATTTATGTAACTAACTGATGGAGTAAAAACAGTCCAGCGTTTATTGCTGTTCAACTGTTTAACTATTTCAGTTTTGTTTTCATGTTATAATTTGTGTTCGTGCTTTTAGATTCAGATGAGGACACCAGTGAGAAGTCCACAGATGAGGACCACCAGCGCTCAGCTCTGGAGGAACTCACTGACCTTCACTTCAATTTTGAAGTTAAAGAGGTTTGTTTGTTTCTCTGGTCTCAGATCAGGTCATCAGGTGACTCAGCTCACCATCAGCCTGTTTAACAGCGTTGTTTCATTTTATATTCAGTCCCTGGGATACAGATGTGTGTGTGGTGTGTTCAGGTGCTGTTGGAGCTGACCCGGCAGGTGGACCAGGAGAAGACCCTTCTGACCTTCAGCATTTGTCAGCTGGGAGCTGAAGGGAAGAGGCGGAGCTTCGACCTGAGTCTCACCTCATACCTGCGCAGAGTCACGCTTGACTACTGTGACGTACCAGGTAACAAATGGACATAATGTGAATCTTTACAGCAGAGCTAACTGACATCAACATTCTTTACATCTTGAGAAACATCTAATCACTGATTGGCTAAAAGAAACCAATTAATAAACAGGGCATCTGATGACAACGGGTCATCCTCAGACCTGAACTGGGGGTCGTGTTGGCAGGTGTCATTCTGTACAGGACTGAGCACATTCAGCTCGATGTGTTTTGTAGGATTTTACTTTGTGGTGTTTTCAACAACCTTTACAATAGATCACTATGTACTCAGGCTGTGCACGCTGTAATCTGCCATCCCAGCAGCCTTTGCACTATATGTCTCTGTACTACTGTGAACTAATGTTGCTGCTGTTGTCTATATAGATGTGTGATATATATATTTTAATAATAATAAAACAGAGTTTACAAAGTGCTTTGACAGATGAAGCAAAAACAGGAGACTCAGAAAGCAAAGAAACAGAAAACAGTAAAAGATGAATAAAATAAAGATAAAGATTCATATATAGAGGATCCACTCGATCCACACTGATCCACCTGATCCACACTGATCCACCTGATCCACCTGATCCACACTGATCCACCTGATCCACTTGATCCACACTGATCCACACTGATCCACCTGATCCACTTGATCCACACCCGACACATGAAGTGACTCCTGTGAATCCTTTCTACCTTCCTGACTTCCTGAACCTTCCTGAAAATTATTTGATTGTATGATTCAATTTCCATGTTCTGTCATTGCTATTTAATATGAATTAATGTCAAATATTACAGGTCTGTCTCCATCTTGAAAACGGCAGCAACAATGATGGAAATGATTCCAGGACTTTATTTTTCTGTTGCTGACAAATTGTCAATAGTTTTATAAATTTTGTTGTCAACAAACCAAAACCACAGAGAAACTAACATGTTGATTTGTGGTGCTTTAATTTACTACAGCTTATACTTTATCTGGACACTGTAAATACACTCCCAAATTCCAAAAAGAAAAACAGTTCAGTAATTAAAAAAGTTCTAAATGTTCCTCCAGCTGCAAAACAAACATTCAGGTATAGAACATTTGTACATGAACAGAACTAAACTGACTGAAACACCTGCCTGTTCAGGTCTTTGTTGTAATGTGTTAAAATGTTGGTGCCTCTTTCTGCAGACGGCACGAATCATCCTCTCCACCTGATCAGCTCTTCAGAGCAGCAGGGCTCCGACCTGCTGAAGGTGGAGTTCATCAAGGTGAGGACACTGCAAGGGATGAGAGGCGTTTTTAAACAATGAAAAGTTAATTTGCAAAAACAGTTCTTAATGAATAAAGCTGGGTTGGGTGATATTCTCTGGAGTGCACAAAAAACCTGATTTTGGAAAATAAATCAAATCTGTCTGACATCTGTTTTTGCAAGCGAACCCTTCAAGTATGATAAAATGCAGTTTCATCACAGTGAACATTTTAAATGCTATAAAGTTTGGGGAGTGAAACACGATACTCTGCACCGACTTCAGATCTGAGCATGTTTTTGTGTCGTCCTGCAGGCCGACCCCAGTGGTCCCAGCTTCCAGACTCTGTTCAACAACACAGAGCAGACACTGAAGGTGGGTGGAGGAGATGATGGGGGAGGGAGGTCTAAGCTGCGTTTGACCTTCATCGGGGGATTAAACTTTCTGTTTCCCGCTGGTTCGGTCTCATCTGCAACTCTCCTCAATATCAACGCTAATAGGAGTCGTTTCCCAAGTTAACACAACTGATAGGAACTCCTGACTCTTAAATGTGTGAGATTTCTTTGGCCAGTCAGGGCGGCTGTGGCTCAGGAGGTAGAGCGGGGTGTTTATTAAGGGTTGGCAGATCGATCCCCGGCTCGTCCTGTCCCAATGTGGAAGTGGTCATAAACCAAACAAAGTACACAATATTAAATACAGTCGCAGGTTCACGTTCAGTCTGACTGCAGTTCAGAAACTGAAGCTCGTAAAGCTGAAATAAAAGAAACAGTTTAAATGAGATTTAATGATATTTGTGTTTAAGGTGGAGTTTTCCTCCCTGGACTTCCTCCTTCACACTAAAGCTCTGCTGTCAACCATCAACTACCTGAACAGCGCCCTGCCGCCACAACTCCCCACCGCCCCTGACCGAGACGCCAAAAAACAGGTGGAGAAGACCCGACAGGGCCGGACAGGTGAGTCCACAGCGTCGGTTCACAGGTGTGTCTGTAATGTTCTGTATCCGCCCGGAAGTGTCTTTGACTTGTTTCTGCCCCCTGCAGTGTCTAAAGGAGCCAAAGATGGTGGCGTGTTCAGTTTCAAGCTGTTCGCCATGTTGGGTTGTTTCCACGTGGAGGTGTGTGACGATCGCTGCAGCATCGCCGACATCAGAGTCCAAGGTACGAAAACGTGGTTTAATGACTTAGAACTGAGAATAATACAATGAAGGCCGACGGAGCCGACAACACTTTAAGAGCGCGATGAATCCTGCTGTGTCACCTGACTGTCGCCTCCCTGCAGGAATTGATGCGTCGGTGTTGGTGCAGGCGAAAGAGACAGAGGTGTTCGCTCGACTCCGAGACATCGTGGTCACAGACGTCAACCCCAAAACCGTCCACAGAAAGGTCTGGAACAGAAACCCTTTAGTCCTGTGCTGGTCTGGATTTATTGTCGTCATCACTTTCACAGGGTGATGCAGTACAACCGGCACTGTTGTTTCTCTGTATTGATTTGTCACACGGCCACTTTTCTTATATTAATTGATATTAAAAGAAACTAACGAGCTCCCGTTTGTAAATGACCAGCTTTGTGTTTCATAGTTTAATCTGATTTAATTTGAAGCAAAGCAGTAGCTGTAGTAGTACCAGGATAAGTACTAGTATCAGCAGTAACGGGACCCTCCCCCCTCCTCTTCCTCCCCTCTGCAGGCGGTGTCCATCATGGGTGAGGAGGTGTTCAGCTTCAAGCTCTCCTTGTTTCCAGGGGCGACGGAGGGGGAGGGTTACAGCAACACGTCGAAGGTGGACGGGAAGGTCACGATGCGTCTGGGCTGCATCCAGATCATCTACCTGCACAAGTTCCTCATGTCACTGCTGGTCAGAAATTTAAAATATATTGTGTGTGTGAAAGCATGCTGTCAACAATGGAAGTGTTAATAGTTTAGTTTCATCAATTAACAAAATGATAAGGGAGCGAACAAAAGAAAAACCTAAATCACATCCATATCTGGTGTTACTACCCTTTACCTTCACACCAGCATCACTTCTTATAGAAACACTCGCACAGAAACGGGCAGCGTTGAGGATCGTAGACGCGGCGGAAACTTAGAGCAGCAGATGAAAAACACATGAAGCTTATTTCTCTTTGAAATGGGAAGATGTCCAGCAGGGTCATCAGCTCAGAGCTGGCAGGAACTAGTGGGACCCAGGTTCACCCATCTACTGTCCGGAGAAGTCTGGAGCCAAAAGAGTTGCAGCCAAAAAGCCTCCGACATGGAAACAAGGCCAAGCGACTCAACTATGCAGGACAACACAGGAACTGGGTGCAGAAGAATGGCAGCAGCTCTGGACTGATGAGATGTTTGGCTGCAGCAGAAGGCAGTTTGTTCACCGAAGGGCTGCAGGCAACAGTGAAGCTGGTGGAGGTTCTTGGGGCTGCATTTCTGCAGATGGAGTTGGAGGTTTGGTCAGGATTAATGGTGTCCTCAAGGCTGAGAAATACAGGCAGATACTTACCCATCATGCAACACCATCAGGGAGGCGTATGATTGGCCCCAAAGTTATTCTGCAGCAGGACAACGTCCCCGAACACAAAGCCAATTATCATTAAAAACTATCTTCAGCGTAAAGAAGAACAAGAGGTCCTGGATGTGATGGTCTGGCCCCCACAGAGCCCTGATCTCTACATCATCCAGTCTGTCTGGGATCCTTCAAAAACTGTCTGCAAGTGAACCTGGAAGAACTGATGCTGTTCTGAAGGCAAAGGCAGGTCCCACCAAATACTGATTAGATTTCTCTTCTGTTCAGTCACTGCAGTTTGTTCATTGATGAAACTAAACTATCAACAGCTTTCTTAGTTTACAGCATTTTTCACACCTGCCTAAAACCTTTGCACAGTGCTGCGTGCACACATTTACACTTAAACAGCACATAGACTGTATGGGTTTGGTGATGTCTGGTGTCACTTTTATGGTCTGTTTGTTTCAGATGATTTCTCATGTATCTGTTAGTACTGAGGGCATCGTATTGTCTCTCTGACCATGGAAACGTATAGCCACGATGCTGACTAAGCTTTTATTGCCATCATCTTATTGTAATTCTCAAATTACGCCTCTGGGCTACAAATCCCAAAATGCAGTGCTTCACATCTGACAGATATGGTAGTTACAGTCATGTGACACCACAGCTGTGAGTGATGGAAGGTTCATCACCGCTGACGTGATTTAAGGGACTTTGGTTGGAGCAGATCGGATAAAAACAGCTGCAGTCGGTCTCAGCAGGTCAACGCCAGTTTAGTTTAAACGTAGTTGCACTAGAACGTGGAAGGTTTTGATCATATCTGTGTGATGCATATCTTCACCAAAGGAAAACAGAAGCCATCGATACATGATTGTTAAATTATTAACGAGGTACAGTAACAGACAGGTGTCTTTCAGAGTGAAACGTCACTCGGTCTCAGTGGTTCACATCAACTTTACACTCAGACTGATGCTGACCGGCGTTCAGCTGGTCAGCTGTCAGAGTTTAGGAACTGGGAACGTTTTTGATTTTAACAAACTGTCTGTAGGACTTAAACTAAATACTAAACTGTCATTGGCTATGTAGGATGAATTAGAAATGATTGTGACGATACTAAAATATCCTAAGATATGAAACAGAAACAGGACCAATGATAAAGAGTTAAAGGGAATAAAAAGCTACTTGTTGTTAACGTGATGTAGCTGCTTGTGACACGTTGTGTTTCCTGTTGCATGTTCTTCTCTACACTCTCTTGTCTCATGTTTCTGGTCTTGTTGATGTGTTTTGTTCTTTCAGGCTTCCTTTAGCTTTCAGTATGCGTCTGCTGACGAGGTACAGCTTCCAGCATGCAGCTCTGAACTGCATCCAACCTTCAGCTTTAGCTTCATTCAGCGACTCCACTGCACCTTCAGTCCACCTTAAATATCATCATGGTTAACCCTCGTCCTCGACTCCACGGCTGGTTCTTAGTCGTGGACTCGACGTTTGGACCCAGTTTGACTTTGAGGAGAAAAATCTCACGTTCAAACATCCGAGCAGAAATACGTTTTATTCAAACCCGAAAATAAATCAAAAATCATATGACATCACTTGGAACAATTGCTGCCTTCATGCTTTGTTGTCAGTATCTTTAGCATGGTGTGGTGATTCAGCAGCGTTCAAATCTTCAACATCTGAGATGTCAGAGTCTGCTGTTGATCAGAAACATTATGCTTTTCATAACCTCAGCAGCTGACTGACATCTCAGACGTCTGATCGTCCTTAAACTCACCAACAGGGAGAGTTCATCACCACCTGATGATGAAATAACAAGGATCTGCAGCAAATTGATTTTCATAAAAATAAGCAGAAGCCATCAGTGTCCTGAGAGGAAGGACACGTGTAGAGTTTCTCATTCTAAGAATCTAGTGTAATTTATAAATAGACTTATATTTTACTAGTCTATTTTTATCCATCTAGTTCAGGCTCTGGATGTGTATATAGTAGTAAAGTTTCTTTTCCCACCCTGCCTTCCTCATTAATCCCATCTGCACTGTGTTTCCGCTGCTGTTCAGAGACTCGTACAGCAGAACCGACTATGTGCGAATCGTCTTGACGAGTTTCCTCCTGTTCTTTCAATCTTTATGCAAAAACGAGACTTTGCACATTTTTGCCAAAATGCCATCAAACACGGGCTCCAGCCTTGTGAGTCTGTTTGATTACTACACCACAGTGTCTCGGTCACATCTTAACCTGATAAACGGCAACAAAAAGCTCCAAACCCCCCTGACCCTGGGAGGTTTAAACACCACCCGTCTGAGCCTGTGAGCCGGTCAGAGCGGCACTCCGAATGTTTGTAGGTTGATCTGGTCTGACAGGTTGAGCACAGATGGAGGGATGCCTTCCACGCACAACATTCAACACTTATCAGAGCTCACTTCCTCCATACGTGCTATGCAGCTCACTCAGCCGCCATCATCATTACCCCCCTCACTACCCCACCCGCCAGTCACGTGACCTCTGCCTGTGTGACCTCACCTCCTTGAAAATGGTTCTGAACTTTGTGAACGTCATTTTTGTTTCAGGAACTTCAAAGTTGGTTATACTTACGTTGATTCATAAATATGTTCAGACTGAAAAGTTTGCGTTTATTTTCAGAAAATCTTATTCAAACATTTTTTTTAAGACTTTTTTTTTTGGAAAACCAGCTGACAAGTAAATGCAGAAACACATTTGTGATCCAGTTGTTTCTTTAGTAAGAAATGAAGCAGATGAGTGACTCTGGTTATTAGTCTGAGGTTCATATTATCCATCTGAAAGTTTATGAAACAGAAATGACTGTACGCTCCATCCAGCCAGCGAACGCCTCACATCGGCTCCCTCTGACTTTGCTCCTTCATGGCGTTCCCAAGTCTTCATCATGTGACGCTTTGTTGTTTGTTGCCACACTCGATTTGTTTTGTTCTTCAGATGTTCGTCGATAACTTCCAGACAGCTAAAGAAGCTCTGAGCGCTGCGACGGCTCAGGCAGCAGAGAAGGCAGCTTCCAGCGTTCGGGGCTTCGCCCAGAAGAGTTTCCGCCTGTCCATGGACATCAAGCTGAAGGCTCCGCTCATCATCATCCCCCAGTCCTCCACCTCCCATAATGCCGTGGTGGCAGATCTGGGTCTGATCACTGTGGGAAACGGCTTCTCTCTGCTGCCGGCTGAAGGTTTCTCTCTGCCGGTGGTCGTGGAGAAGATGGATGTGAAGTTGACGCAGCTGAAACTCTCCAGGTATCAACTCAAAGCCTCAGAATAAACTCTCAGGATCAATATTCATCATCGTCACTCAGTAGAAGTTCAGAAATCATCCATGAGCTCTGATGGGAGAGAACTGATGATAATGAAAAGATGTAGACCTTAAGACCCAGTCACACCAGCAGGATTCACTTCACTTCAACTGAATGATCTGGTGCCTGTTTCTGGTGAGAAAAGAGAAACATGTTGAGCATATTGGTTTCAAACGGTGACTAGTTTCAACCTCAGAAATACAATGAACAGATTGATTAGCTGCGGTACTCATGTATTCAAAACACCAGAAAAGCTGTGAAAAGAATGAAGTGAATTTTGGTTGTTGCTGTGTCTGAGAGTCCCTGAAGACTCCTTCGTATGATGATGACCACAGAAACAGAACGCTGATTGAATGTTGAATAATGTTGCTTTCAGAACTACTCTGAGACGAGACTCCTGTCAGCCGGACATCGAGATCCTCCAGCCAATCAACTTAGAGCTGCTGGTCACCAGGAACCTGGCTGCTTCCTGGTTCACCAAGATCCCCGGAGTCAAGGTCCAGGGAGTCCTGCGGTCTCTCAACGTAGGTCTCACATGTTTTATGTCGTTTAAACTGTGATTGGACTGCTGTTCAGATTAAGACATGTAACTAATGTTTCCGTCAGATGAGTCTGGGCGAGGAAGACCTTGGTGTGCTGATGAAGATCCTGGTGGAGAACATCGGGGAGGGCAGTGAAGAGCACAGCGTGGACGTCAAACGACAGGTGGCTCAAGGTAACTTTACTCTCAGTGCATGATGGGAAATCTGACAGACTCTCGTTATGAGTTTTATCTGTCCTGCATCCACACTGATAATATTTCTATAGAATACTTTAACCTTTGGGTTCTGGTGTTCCCTAACCTGCTCAGTTTCACCTCTATTTAACCAATCACACACTATGTTTATTGACCTGTTTCCTTCCTCAGAGAAGGCGGAGCTTGCGCAGCAGCAGGTGGAGGTGGTGTCGCTACAGACGGGATGTGATGGTGTGTTGGCCGCCACCAACAGAGGTCTGACTGAAAACACCATCAACGTTCTCCTCAGCTTTGAAATCAAAGAGGTACGCAATCTGCAAAGGCTGCGAGAAGGTCGATTCAGACGTTCGATCAAAGTGTTGCTGTAGAGAAGGTGTCTTCCTCCCGCCTGTCGCAGCACAGTCGACCGAAAATCAAACCAAACACAACTACCAACCCCTTCAGTAGCTCAAGTCTGGGAAACACCAGAGATCCGAAAACTCACATGATACTGTAGCTGCCGGTCTGAATCATTCGTCCCGATTGACTCTGCGTTTGTCAGTTTTCTCTGATTGTTTTCCAACCTGCAGGCGTCTCATTGATCTGATTCCTGTTTCCTCCTCAAGGTGTTGCTAACCCTGAAGAAGCCCAGAGAGCAGAAGGAGTCCCCTTTCCTGGTCTTTCACGTCGCTCACCTAGGCATCGACACCAAAGTCATGACATACGACTTGTGTGCCACAACGTACATCAAAAAGATCACCATGAAGTGCCTGGAGTTCAAAGGTCAGAGGCTCTGGGTGGGCGTCATCTGCCTCGACCGGTTGGGTAGAGAGAGAAAAGAGGGGGGGCAGAGTGAGAGCAGGATGAAAGCAGCACAACAACAGCTACACTGATAATAACTGTAGCAGCAGCAGGCGGTCCGCATCCACTGGACCAGACCATGTTCATCCAGACTGCGCAGAACCAGAACCCGCAGATCCAGACTCCAGAGAAAGAGAGGGCTCAGTGCATCATGGGATG
>JAVQJF010034645.1:0-53937 GCA_036023855.1 Gadopsis marmoratus | reverse complement strand
GTAAGCGCTCCGCTTGATTGACTGTCAGACCATTTCCCGCTGACACAGGGATGTAATACGTACTGTGGCAGACCGGGAGGCGGGGGCGTGGCCCGGCCAGGCTCCAGCCTACAGCTCCGACGCCGTTTGGGACAAGTAGTGGCAGGTGTGTTCATCCCAGTCGAGAGACTGCAGCTCCTGGGGACCTGGGAGTGGACACACCTGCCGCTCATCCCGATGACAAGGTCGAGAGTCACGCGACCTGCGGAGGAGCCGCATAAAGAGAGATGGGAGACGAGACACGGGGCACAGTAGAGGCGGAGTAGTGGCGGAGTGAGAGGAGGAAAAGAGCTAGTGACCTGAAGAAAAAGACGCACCTAACAGAAGAGGAGAGTGAACCGGACCCCTACCCGTCACAGAGGTGTTTTTTGCACCTCTTTAAGTTTGGACTGCAAAGCTGGGTTTGTTTTGTTATTTTTGCAATAAACAAACTACCCGTTCTGGACAACCGCTTACAGTGGCTGGCTTACTGTGTGTCACTCCCCTAGGCTGGGATCGTTTCTGAACTCTACGTACGCTGGCAGCGATAAACCAATCAGAGAACATTACGTAATACGTACAGTACGTATGCTTACCTCCGCCACGCCTCCGGTAGGTATACTACCGGTATGCTACAAAACAACATTTGTTTGTCTAAGGACGCCCGAAAATAGCACCAGTGAAGAAACATGCTTACGAGGCACAATTCAAACTACAGGCTATCAGTTACGCGGTTGTAAATGGGAATAGAGCAGCTGCGACAGAATTCAACATCAATGAATCTATGGTTCGGAAGTGGAAGAAGCAAGAAAATGAACTGCGCCTTATAATACGGTGTGCCTTATGTATGGGTTAAGTACAAAAATAGACCTCGTAATTGAGACTGCGCCTTATAATCCGGTGCGCCTTATAGTGAGGAAAATACGGTATGTACTGAGCATTTGAAAAGCAGATGTGTTACTATAGATTTTGCAAACATTTTTGCTGGAGAAACCAAAGAATCCCACACTGTCAATCACTTGTACTCACTTTATTAACATTATCGGTCCTCAGACTTTCATCAGGTAAAATTTGCAACAATTTGCAAGCATAATTAGTTTATGTGCTATTTTCCCAGGTTGTCAGTAAGGAAAGTTTACTCATTGCGGTGACATTAGTACATTTATCATTGCACTTTCTCTACCACACACACACTACACAATAAAACATGGAAAAAAATTTTTTTGACATAAGGCCTCTCTTATCTATAAAACAGCCATTAACATTTCCTATTTCCTCATGTCTCTTTAATTTCCCTCAAAATGCTATTCTACATTGCTTTGTGTGCCTAATGGTATCCCCAAATGATTCCTTTTGTCCATCAACAGAATGACAAATAAGCACATATCACCCATAAAACAGTACATTGCCTCCATGCCCCCAAGGCCAGATAGCAATGAAATTGATTGATAATCAGCGAATAGGATGACAGCAAATATGATCTCTGGAAATTAACAAGGCTATTGTATCAACACATTTTTGTTTCATTAGAGTCCAGAGTACCCTCTATTCTAATGAATTGCCAAGAGTAAAGAGTGCTTTTTAGGTGGCAGACCGTGGTTGGTTGTTAATCATGTAAATAGCACAGTACCAATTAAGCCCCACAGTGCTGGGTGTTAAGACTTTTAACTGGCCCCAGATTACCTCGGAACACTCCACTAAGAACCTTTAATTACCATCCTTACCAGGAAAAGGCCTGAGTCAATTAATATATCAATGTGTGGATAAATTCATTGAGCAGGTTACGTGTGTCTAATTGCCACGATTGACTTCTAGGGGAGCGTTATTTCTTGACAGAATGTATATTAGATTGTGTTATGAGAGCGAATGTGAAGTTAAGGGTACAGAGATTATTTTTATATATATGTATATATATATATATATACACACACACACAGAATGTAGTCATGCAGGAGGCAAGGTTGTACGGGTTATATGACTTTATGAATACCAAAATATGTAACAATAATTAATAACCTCAAAGAGGCACCAAATTGTATAGTGTAACACATTAATTGGTATCAAAAAGATGAAGTGGAGTGATGACACTAAACTTCAGGCTATCAGGAGTAAACGGTGTTTACATTAAATAATAAAATGTAAATTGTATTAAATTCACCTCGGGGCACCACTCTTAAAAGGGAAAATTATAGCCAGTTAATTAATAAATAAATAAATCTCATAAATCAAGTATACTAAACTATTAATTTGAAACTTATTAATAATTAAATGAATAACTACAACCAAAGTAATCATATCAATAGTCTTGATAAAGGTTGAAAGGTTTTGGAGTTCTGAATAGCAGAGGTTGGCAAAATTCACGGTAGACCAGAATGCATATCCACAAACATTTATTTATCAAATGATAATAAAAGGTAAGACACAAGTAATCTAACTAAAACATGTACTTAACTAAAGGGGTGTGTGTGTGTGTGGATGGTTAGTTTGTGTCTGTGTGAAGCATAAACTAAGATCAACTTGGCTCTGTGGAGGAGGCAATAACCTAAGCAGAGATCACAACAATACAGCGCAGAAAATAATACAGTACATTGATAAAGTTTTACAGTCCTGTGCTTAGCCCTATATCATTGATATGCTCAGAGGAAACCGGTCGCTCCTTTGTTCTCTTTGCAAAGTTGCACCGTGGCATTTTAAATCGGTGAAGAGTAAAGCCCCAGACCAAAGCAATTCGATGAAACATGCGTTGTTTTGGTCTGGCTTGCTCTTCACCAATTCGTTACAAAAACTCTGAATTTACTGGCTGTGTAAAACAGGAGGAAAGGGCTCATTAACATGCAAGAAACGTTTTGTATGTTTTTTTACAGGCATAAAAAGCTGTGTTTTAAAATGTAATGTTGTAAAAAGCAGCGATGTAAAGCAAAAGTGGCGAAAAACCATCAGGACGCCGTATCTTACGCTGTTTTCTGTACCAGTGCCAACTGACAACACATGATCCCTCTGGCTTGCCATAGATCTTACGCAGGCAGTGTGTCTGCTCCGTGCAGACCACACAGAAGGACCTCTGTCTAGGTCCGAAGGAAGAGCAGTAAGAGAATGAACAAAGCTGGAGTTTTGTTGACCTGGTCAGTGGCATCATCCGGGAGACATCAGGTTACAGTTACAGGAAGTGTTTGGAGGAGGAGAACAGCTGTAATCGTACCAACTTAAAATTCAAAATATTAGTTATGTTTACAGCATACAATGAACACATTCATTTGTGGATTTCCTGTGGTCCCTACAAGGTCAAGACAACCTTCTGGACTTCTCTCTGTGCCCTATCATTCATTAATGATTGGCATCAGCAGTTTCAGTTCATCAAAATGTGAGCAGTTAGAAGAGGTGCTATGTAAAATGAATTCATAAGGCGCTTAGTGGGGTTGCACAGCAAGTGATGCTAATCGCTTTTTGTGTGTATCTCATTAGACTCGATGGAACTAAAGCAAACCACTGTCCAGAAACAATTAAATTATATGCATGCAAAGTGAAATCATTTGTCAATTATGTTATCTTGTCATTTCATCCAATAAGGTTTGGATTATTTCTCTTTGTGTTTTTCAACTGGTGTGTCGCCAGTGCCTGTCATAATTCTGAAGATGACTTGACACAAGATAAAGGTTCCCTTCTTTGGAACACAAGATATGTCATTAATTAAAGAGAGGGAAAAGATTGTGACAAGGAAATTAATTATATGTTTAAGATCTTGGAGAGTAACAAAATATGGTAAATTTCTCTTGAGACTAAAGATATGTCCAGCTATTAGGACTGAGAAATTTAATTCAACATTAGGAGCTGCTATAAAACCACATGATATATTTTCATGAAATAGCAAGGGCTGAATTCTGCTGAAATTTGGTAGAATGCTTTTGTTGGGGGAAATCTTTCATCATGAGGAGAAGTGGCTGGCTTTCCCCTGGATATGCATGCTGATTTGAACTTACATAGTTTATTTTAATTGGGTTTCAGGAGTTGATTAAACGTACTTGGCATATGAAAGACAATTTGGGGGATTATTGCATAGCTGTAATGTTCTCTGTACTGTATGTTTTGCATCAGGGGCGTTACAGACATTGTGAGGGGCAGCAACCCACTTAAAAAAAGGGCAGCCCTAGTCACATTTAACAATGTGAAGCACCCAGCATGAAGCTTAATTTTAAAAGCTAGACAATGATTTGCCTATTGCAGTGATAATCACCCATACGCTCCAAGGAATGTACTCTACAGGTTTAATAGCATGGTAATTCATATTTAAAGAAATCATAGAAACACTGAACGTTTCCCCAAAGCTTAATACACATTACAAGGTGTCAAGATAAATTATTACAACCCATACATGGAAACAGTGATAACTGCTGAGTTAATCGCCGTCATCATGATTCAGAGACAAGTGCACAGGGGGAACAATCGGATCTTCAGCAGTGGCAACAACAATATAATAGTGATAATTGTAATAACTATCATTTGTTTGGTCCAGAAGGGCATTTTAGCCAAAGAGCGCAAAAGGGCAACGGCTTGAGCCACGGCAGCGACGGCACTTTGTCCCTCTTGCACAATATATGTAAACTACAATCCACATGTGCACAAATAGTTAAGTGGCACATGCTCAGTCATACAAGTCTGGCACACAAAGCTTGTTTACAAGCCTGCATCTAATAAGGTGAGTTTGTTTTTCATAGGCTGTCAAAGTTCCCCTTCTTTGCCTGTTGCAGTGAAACCATGTAATGCTATTAGTCAGCTTTTGCATTTCAACACTGTGAGAGTGCTTCAGAATTCTTCTCATGATGTTTTTCTTTCTCCCTGAGCTCATCTTCAAGGCTCTGGCAGCAGCTTAATTTTCACTATCAGCAGAGCCATGGCCCCTTCATGTTGTCAACCGATACACTGCTCTATCCCAAATATGTTATTTTTTAAAGAATTTGAGCCAAGTATCTGAGAAGTGATGGCATTGTTGAGCTATTTCACAGCCCATTTCCTAATTGCCATCTTCAGCTCAATCAGCTGTGTGTTGCACTATTCGGCTTGTTGTTCCTAGTTCTGTCACTAAAAAAACATTCTCTGCTCACTCTGCGTCTGTTTCTGTCTTTTCACTGCCCTGTCATATACACACCCACAGACATGAACTCCAGCACACACAAACATTGTCATGAACACAGGCGTGCACAGACTCACCTTACTTAAACACACAAAGACCAGCTGCCTATCAAATTGGAACAGCTGGAATAAACACGTAAAAACCAGCGTGGTAAGAGGTTGCAATCAAATTCTGGGCACCAACACAATTGAGGAAAGGATCTGATGAACAGATGGAAAGTCAGGCAGCTGACTCCGTGCTGCTTGGTATGAGCCAGACTTTGGGCTCCCTGGTTTTTTAAAATAGGTTTAGTCACGATGGAAATTGCCATGAATGTTAAGTAGCCAGTAGTGGTGGAAGAAAATTTTGTATCCTAAAGTAAAGTAGCAAAAATACGGTATCATCTTAAGTTTTACTTATATTCTAGTATATTCAGCAAAAATGGAAGGCAAAATTACTATAGCTGTCAAATAAATGTCAAGTAAAAAGTACAATATTCTCCACTGAGAAGTAGCATAAAATGTACTCAGTCATGTTCCACTGCTGGTGGTCAACAGTATGTGGTTGTTGTAAGCTGCTGTATGACACACAGTAAACGAGGCACAAAGCCATGGACATGCACAGAATCACACACAGCAACATACAAACACATGGGCCACATGGGCAGTCTCACACATTCGCCAAGCGACCAATTGCATGATTGAATGGACACTGCTTTGTAATTACAGTCTATGACAATATGTCTGCTGCCCTCTGTTCCTCAGACTCCCTCACAGTCTCCCTCCAACCGTCCCCAAAGCCACTGACCCGTTTGCTTCTATGTAATGACCACTGAAACGGGTCATTCCGTCTTATTTACACAGCCATTCACAGCCTGGACATTACGGCATGTCAGTGCTGGGGATCACAGTTCCAACAGTAATGACTGCAGTGTGGATCATGGACCCAGTTAATGACCTCTGCTACGGGTTGAGGGAAGTGTCTGCCTTGCTGCCGGTGTCGCTCTGTCCATCTGTCTGTCAGCAAAACTCTGGAGGTCACGGCCTATTCTGGGAGACACACTGACAATAACAGTGCCTGCAGTTATGAATGCATTCATTCATTCATTCATACATGCAGAAAATCAGACACACACCACCCCAGTCGTGGGCCCCATGTCCATTAGAGTGACATGGATGTTGACCCTCCCCCTCCTCACTCCCTCCAGCAATCCCACGTATTGGGGACTTAATGATTCGCCAGGCGACAGATGGAGGGGACACATGGAGATGATGGTCCGCCTTCCATTACCACATGCTCAGCCTCAGAAAGGAGACGTATATTTTGTATATGAATGTTTCTCATTTTACAGACCGTAAAGAAGAATGGAAGATTTACAAATTTAATGTCAAATATGGTAGATTCATGACACTACAATACAGTGAGAATGAACCAACAGTGCATTATAAAGTAAGTTAAAAACAGCTGTGCAGTCAGGTTGTAAAATTGTAAGTTTCTTGATATAAGCGAGCCACACCACAAGGACGCTCACTGCTGCCCTGCCATCTGGTTAGTTTCTGAATAGTGCCAAGGACAGAGTGCTTATTGATTGCAGTGATACTTGAGATTGGCTGGGCATGATTGTGGGCAATGACACATAAAGCAGCCAGGTTACCTTTGGCATTATTAAATGTTAGGTCACTCTAAAGATATAGGTGAAAATTGTACATTATTATTCCTCATACCTGGAGTGTGGCCTGTCCATCCATATCATTTTATTGTGATCGGCTGAAGTTTGGAAAGGTCTTTTTTTTTTCTCCTTACTCACCCTGCAATCCAACAATATGCAGTTTTGTAGGTCTCCTGCGCCACAGCCAAAAGCTAAATGTACATAGTCATTAATAAAAGGAAATGAATGTCAACACATCTCAGCCGAGCTATAGCTCAGTTGTCCTTGTTAGCAGTATCAGGCAGCTACGCTATATAGAAATTGGACAGATGTTTTGAAACTTTAGCAAACCCCACGAGGAAATAGTCTTGATGGGATACATAAGACTTTGGGGAAAAGTAGGGGAACATTTTTTTTTTTGGGTCGTTATGAGTGAACTGACCCTTTAAAAATTAGTTGATTCTTCCTTTGTAGAGGGCCTTGAAATATCAGTGCCCTAAAAGGAATGCTTGTTTTTCAACATTTCAGGAGCCACACTGTTTGGAAGTCTGTGTACATTTCAAAGTGTTTAGACTCTATCACAATAAGTATTTACATTTTGAGAAAATTAAGTCTCTACAATATTATGAATATAAAATGCAATGCTATTTCAGTATATTAAATTTTACTGAACTGAGTCAGTAATTCTCTCTACCTGGTTGGATGATTGACTTCTATCGCTCTCCCTTTTCCTGCTCTCTCTCTTCTATAAGAAGATTGGATCGGTTAGTATTTACAAGTCTATCACCATGGCAACAAAGCAGCTTCTAAGCATCTCCACACCCAATTATCTATCTTCCTCAGGCATCCCGGACTATCTGCACTTCCTCCTGTCTCCAAGCATTCGTATTTAATTTTATACTCACAAACACTTGCATACATAGATACATACACACACACACACAGTGAGAGGATTTTGGGAAATGTGAGCCAAGTGAACAAAGTTAGTCCTTTCTTGTTTTTTTTTAAAAGAAATGTTTTCCAAAGTTGTGTTGTATTAAGTTGTGTGAAAGCAGAAGTTAGTGGCAGGACAAATGACTGGAGTCAACTAGAACGCTCTTTACCTTTTCAATGATTTCCTACACTGGGCAAGAATTAGTGATATGAGTATTATTTCTAGTGGATTGTGTGCCAAAAACAAAGGTTCTGAGTAATACAATGAGTAAAATTAATGAAATTGTAAGGTAAGGATTACCGAATTATTACTGAATCAGAAATTTAGATGACAGCAGTGGCAGGTTATGGAAATTTAATCGGTTGCTTATGAAAAGATAATGGTCGAGGATAAAAACAACAACTCAACCTTTCTAACCAAAATTTGGCATCAAACCCCTTTCAGAAGTCAAGGGGAACATTTGTCTCTCCGTGTTGTATAAGGCTGACATTTTGGCGCTGGACGATGCAGGTGGTGGTTGAGGTCACCGCTCTGAAGCAGGACGAGCCAGGTCTCAGGTTCTGGCTGAGATGGAGCACTTCTCTTCTGGCTCTGAGACTGGGCCCCATGGGTCATCAAGGTCGTGCCAGTCCCAAATTTGGCTGGTCTTTCAGACTTCCATCATGCTGATTAAACAGACTTGTCGTCGTTTAAAGAGACGTGTGTGTTTTGCAAAGATTGAGACAAAAACAGCACATTTGTGCTCTTTAGATGTGTGTTTTCCAAGTTATGTAGACTTCATAGCCCATTTATTAATAAGTTCAGAATCTAGGCTCCTATGTTACAAGTTGATATTCTCAGTATTTTTGTTGTTGCTGAATTGTTAATAGACCACTGAGTCTGCTACTCTCCCAAAAAAGCAATGTTCTTCCTTTCCTCTTACTAAGGCTTACACAAGCTCAATTACTACAAAGGGAATATGTACGAGGTTTTATCTGGTGTTTAGCTCTGAAGTTTTGTGTCTACTTCATGAACTGTGAGATTTTCTATTGTTGTGGAGGTGAATGTGAAGTAGCAAGGTCAGGTGGAAGAGGAGGCATTAGGGTGGAGGAGCAGAGAGGCTCACCAGGCAATTATAACAAGATTATGAGGAGATTTGAGATGTGAGAGATATTGTACTTGCATGCTTATGCACATAGGCAGACCAGTCTCGCCCTTTCCCACTCACTCTCCCACACATAAACACACAGCCCTATAATTTACTTTGGCATATGGAAAGACAGAGCATGCTGGTTGTCTTTACAAACGTTTAGTGACACCGAAGCCAGCCAGACAGCCACAAATACAGTCACGACAGTCGTGACAAGTGAAGGAATGTCTCCACTCCTACTCTGTGTCCTGTTCACAACAAGGCTGTGTGTATTATAGCCTGTTTGATGTTCTCTCCTGCTCTCCCCCCACACGCTGGGCTGTTCTGAGGATCGTTGCCTTGGGAAAATTTGGGGGAAATGGCTGAAATTAGAATAGCTTTTATGGCAAATGCACAAAATCATCACAGAGATGAGAGTGCACTGAGAGGTGGGAAAAAGACCAGCAAGATACGGTGCTGCCTTTTTGAGGCAAGTACAAGTCGATCAGGATGAGACCAAGTCATGTCTGAAGTCTTGTCGAAGCAAGTTTCAAGCCAAGTCTCACGAACTTGAGGTCAAGTTTTCATAGGAACATTGCAAATTTATTTCAAGTCTTCCAGTGCATAGGCTTAATTAAAAGTGTGTGGGTGTGGAGCTAAGCAAACTCTACCTGTTGCTTGTTTATTTTCATTATTCTCAAATGTTTAGGGTCAAAACTTGAGACTTGGATCATTTAAATCTAAAATAATGGCTAGGGATTGGTGTGGTGATAAAACTGAGTTGGTGGCCCACCATGACTGGGGGAAAAAAGTGAATGACATTGATGGACAATGGTGTTAATGTGAATCGGTCACGTGACTCTTAACACCAGATCTGCTTAATGTCAAACGTCAATATCGGTGCTGATACCATGCATCCCTATAATATGGATTATTCAACTACTGATAAAATCAAATTGTGGTTTGGGAGACCTGTCATGATACAAGATGCTTTAATAATGTAATTAAGTGATTTGTAAAAAATAACAGCATTACTTTATCAGTTGTACGCCGTTGTGTCTGGATGGCCTGTGTATATCTGCAATAGTAGATAAAACAAAAGCGCTCCGATCCAAGTGTCAGTTTGACATTTTCACCTAGAATCCATTTGTCAGTGCCCATCACATCTACAGCCAAGTGCTGAAGCGTAGTGTGCACGCACTGCCAACATTTGCATTGAGAAATGGCTACATTAGCCCGTATCTGCAACCTCACCACCCATTAGTCAATTAAAGGGTTAATGACATGTCACAGAAGAAGGTTCAGTCCTGGTTGACGCACAGGACTTCCAGACAACCAACCTTTAATCTAACCCACTTAAATATGTATGAGTCCTGCCAATGGGGCTTTTATGGCCTTTAGTCCCCCCCCCATTTAAACCTACCCCCCACACCCCCGTTTGACAAATGAGATAGTGCACCTTGAGTTACCAAGTCAACACTTTGCTCAGGGTTCTGTGAAATAGACCATTGAGGGAGGTACTTGTCAAAAATGTCTTTGCTGCAGTCGGCAAGCCTCTGCTGGCCTGCTATTCATAATGATGGTAGAGCGTTGGCTCCTGTGATACCAGTATGTAAATTTCACACACACACTCCTGCTACAGAAATTGATACCCACTATAATGAGAAACTTTGTCTTACGTCATATTACCTGATGGGTGCAGTTTTGATTCTCTGTATGTACCCTGACAGTCCAGCTAGACGCCCTCATATTCACATTCATATTCATCTCATATACCTCCTATTCATCAGCCAATGTACGTGCAGTATGTGTTACTGGTAAACATGGTATGTGTACTTGTACCTTACTGATATGGGGGTTTCAGTTGAAATTTCTGTTGCTTGTAACAATTGCTACTAGCACAGTTCTATAGCTGCTGCTGCTTAGCTGATATTATTACATCATTGATGTCAGATCTGTGACCAAGTAGTATAAATTCTGACATACACAGACGTCTTTCAATATCGGGCAATAATATGGCACCTGTTGATATATTGGACAGGCGCTTTTGATTAGTGCTTCATGTTTTCAAAGTAAAGATTGTCACATCTGTTGAGTATGTGGCCTTGCTTTAATGGGCAGACATTTGTCTATACATAGAAATGCTTTTAATGTGAAATCACTGCCTTTTCTCTGACTGAAAGTAGGAAGTTATTACTTTAAATGTGTGTTGCCACATTTATTGTGCTTTGATTGAACACCGTAGGTCTATAATGCTATTAAAAGGCTGTTTCTTGAATACCTCAACCACTACCTTCTGTACTCCTTCAGCCCTCATTCTACCTCTTCATCATGTCCCTAATGACCTGAGAGCATATTGTTGTCTAAAGGCATTTCTCTGATAATTTCAGGATCAATCATGAACATATGGATGTCCTGGGAATGACAGATGCACGGCCGCGCAGTTATTGTAAACACGCCAATAATATCAATGATGGGAGGCTAAACAGCAGAGGCCGTTTGGATTGGCTTTAAACATGTCAATAATGTTTATTTAAGAGACTGGGGCCACGAACAGACCACTGTTCCTCCACAGATCCACTTCAATGCATAGATGGAATCAATGTGCAAGTGAGCATATGTAATTTGAGTATGAAGTGAGTGGTTTGCCCTTGCTTTTTCAATTTTTGCACTGACCTCACACAGATCCCCACTAGAATTATAATGGCAAAAGTGGTATGGTAACCATGCTACAGTGTAGGGGACAAGTCTCATTGCACTTGGGAAACAAGGTCATCCACTAACCTTCTGTCTCCAGCCGCAAAGCAAATACTCAAAGGCAAAGACAACCATTACCGGCTCCCCAAAGGGGGTATCAAGTCAATTCCCAGCGGGCACTCAAGCAAACACACACACATACAAGCAGACCACAGACAGATGAGTTGGAGCTCTGACACACACAGTCACATTGCATGTCCACACTCCCCTCAATCCCTCTGACCTCACCTCAATTAGCAGGAGACATCTTTGTTTGGGTTGCCGTTCCTAATTAGCATGGTTCACCACAGCGCAAGTGCTCAGTTAAATTCATTTATCAAAGGTGCCTGGGACGATGCTTCATGTCACACCATTAGGATTGCAATCTCTCTCATCATCTCTCCAGTTCATTTCATGAAGCCATTTGACAGTTGTGAGAGGGAGGGAAGTGTGGGGGGGGGGGGCAGCATTATGGAGCGATGGGCGGAAGGTAACAGCATGTAAAACAGAATGCTAGAGAGAGGATACATGTGGATTCTGAGCAAAACAGACAAATCATGTTAGCAAGAGACACGAGGAAGAGAGCAACAAGACAAGGGAAAAATGAGTGACAACGGTTTTGAAAGTGGCAGATGGAAGAAGAGAGTTGAATAGATTTTGTGAAAGACAAATGTGGAAGAAAGGAATGCAAATAGAAAAGAAGTCTTAGGGGTATTCATATTGAGGCCAGTTTGAGTCAGTATGGACAGAATGTGTATAGACCGTGCTGGCAGCCTGACTCTCTCCCCATCACACCTTCCCCATGAGAACCCATCTTAATGGGTCTTTGTATACACACACTGCCTAAAGAGGCCACTGCAGCCTTCAACATACATCAAGTATTCAAAGCATCTTCTGTTCTCAAGACACACACGTGCACGCACACGCACACAACCTCACGCACATTTTCCCTTCATGCCTCTAAGCCATAAATGTCAGTATATATACGTGGAAAGCAATGCTGGCACATCTCCCTCTGTCGCCGTCTGCTCCCTCCTTTTAGTAAAAAGGGAATTGTTGATCTGAATTGCTAGAGGATATTGTGAATCATTTTTCAAAATGTTATAATTTTTTATTTTTCACATGGTGTGCAAATTGACACATGGGTAAGAGGGGATGGGGGTGTAGGGACTGAGGGGAGACGACCATCAGATCATCAATCACGGCAAAGTAGCCCACACTGACAAGTAGAAGGTCTCTGACATTTTTGACTGACTTGATTGATGTGTTTTTGAAGTGAGGGGGGAGCTGGTGTCAAACATCTTTTCTGGCATTGAGCAGATAGATCACACAATACACCGCAGCGCTCAGCTGGTGATCAGCGATATATCTTTTTAAACCGTGTGTGTTGATCTCCATCTTGTGATCGAGTCTCACAACAAATCTTATTATGAATTTTGCTCGGGTGCCGTACCTGTGAGTGATGACCAACTCTCATTATGGTCGTCATTGATGTTTGGCTGCATATGCATTGTTTTGTCCAACTTGTTGAGTTCATTACAGTAATTAGTCATATGCTTCACACTGTGTGAGGAATTTGAGATTTGGTGCCTGATCTAGCCACTAATTGTGGGTCCACTCGTGCATTCAGGGTGTTATTGTGGCAGAAAGTGAAAAAGCAACCTGTGGTAAGTGTCTAGTGCGAGGTCTCTCATTCGAACCATAATGTCAGTTTTTCTCTCAGTAATGTGTTGTGCTCTACTGTAGCACAGAGACTCTATTGTGCCACCGATGTGATATTCAAATCCTTTTAGCTACTATGCACCATTAGTATGTGCACTACTTAGTCTGCGTTTGAAAACTATTCAGCTGTACCTTGAAGGTCAGTTCTAGCTTTAGATTCTGTGAATCATTTTTATCCTTTATTTTCCTGAGCCTGCGCCTCAGAGTGGAGCTTTTCTTTCACTTCAAAATGTATTTCATAAAAATGTTTTCTTTGTTTTATGTGTGCGTCTGTACATGTGTATGTATGAAAGAGACATAGAAAAAGGCAGACGTAAGTGGGGATCTGATCTACATGAATTAAGTTGGGAAAGGTGCAAAGTAGGAGGATGTGAATACTACTCTTAACATAACTACACCTGACACCCTTCCTTGTAACTATTAGACCTAATTTTAGCTGCCCAGGGGTGGTAAGATCAGAAGTACTGCTGCCTTGCTGAATTGTATGTACAAGTAAAATCACATTCAAAAGTTAGTGACCCTCTGAAAATATAAAATGATAGTTACTCTAACAATATGTATTTACTTAAAAATCAACACCAGGGCAAAAAGTGGCTGAACCTTTTTTTGTTTGGGGATAGAAAACTTTCAAAACAAGGCGCATAAACAGGCAGGTTGTAGTGCCTGGGTGGAGGGAGGGGTAAAGATGTAGGGAGACATGACTGGTGTCATTCTGTAACTATATCTGACTAAATTCCATTAATTTCTTGAGGGAGTTTGCAAAATAATTTATTGTTTCAGTGGGTAAAACCAGCATTTCAAGTGATTGGCCAAAACATAACCATTTACAAACATGAATGTGGATGTTGTGAGGTTTAAAAGAAATACTGTACTTCACAAAGTGTTAAAACCAGCATACCGGAGAATTAGTTTTCTTGTGCACTTAGTACATGCCGTCATGTTCTTTCTTCTCTCCTCAAGCAGTTTCTCCTGGTGCCCTGTTTTACACTGTTTCTTCTCTCAGCATAAAGGGTGGCAAGGCAAGGTGACATTTGAAAAGTGCATTTCCCTCTTCACGCCATCAATCTGTTCTTTTTCCTTACAGGCAGCCCCCTCCATCTGCACACTGCCACAACACACACACACACACACACCTCCTCTCCCTGCCCACTGACTGATGTCCCTGGTTACCACAGGGGCTGTGTGTGTTTTGTAGGACCCTGCGGTGTGACTCGAGGGCCCATTAAGAGTCCAACACCAGATCTGTCACATACACTCCTGCGATGAGCTGTTGGACACAACACTGTCACCTCCCGATGACGGGTTGTCAACACCTGTGTCAAGATGATCGATTAGCAGATTGAGTGCCAAAAACTTGTCTTCCCCCTTTGCTCGCCCCTCTTCAGACTGATTAAAACAGGCTTGCAATCATTTATATTTCCTCACACACAGACAGCCGGTCTGTTTGTCTCCCCGGTGACAAAGTTTTGTTGCACGTTTGGAAGTTAATTGCTTGGCTCATTAGCTGTGTCTGTGTTTCTGTCTTGGAGCAGCAGGGGATTTGATATTATCTTGTTATGGTGAGATGTTTTACAATGCGAGTGGTGATCTCTCAACCTGAGGCATAAAATGGCCTGAGTGTTTTGGAAAGCCCTGTGTGATCTGTTCTCTCTCCTCATTCATTTTTAATGGCCTTTGAAGAGAACGCTTGTTTTCCATCACCACCACCATTTTGGCAGCGAGGTAAACAGATGGATGCTGACAGTGAGCGAGCGTCTCACAACAAGTGTCTCGCTCCGCCATATCTCCACCTTGACAGAAAGCAGCAAGGCTTCACCCATTTTTTTTTTTTCCTGCAGGTAGCCAGTAAAATAAACGGCCGACATTATAGGGATTTGCGTAGCATGGAAATGTGAGGAAATACCAGTATGAAGTTACAGCTTTTCTACTGCAGTAATGCAGATAATGGGGCTGTACTAAAGGTTGGTGCAGTTGGTGATTCAAACAGCTCAGGGTTTTATTGCTGCGGCTGCCTTTTCTAAAAGGGACTTGGTTTCATTCTTAAATGTTTAATAACTTCAAAAGAAACAACCTCCCTTCATTGTGCCTCTCTCTTCCTGTGTGTTTGTGTTTGTTCCCACTCTGTTTGACAAAATACAGAGGGATTCGATCGTCATTTAGGTGACATTTGCTGGTAAAGACGGTCAGATATAATGTAACTTCTTTTCATCCAAGTTTAATAATCACTGCTGCAGCAAAGCTATTGACAAATTGTGACTTTAAATGCACACATAAACAACCAATTCATTAATCTCTTTCTGCTGATGGCCTTTGATCAGCGGAGGGAGATTGTGTTCAAGGACTTGTTGAAGGTCGCTGTGTGCAGATCTGTGATTGCTGTGTAAATCGATTATGGCGACACCTCGCTCCAAGGATGCTGTCAGAGAGCCAGGCAGCTCCAAGCAGAGCTCCAGAGCCAAGGGCCACATTTAAGAAAGGAGATTATTAAACGTTGCGTACACCGTGGACAAGCATGCAAACATTTTAACTATTTACATGCATGCGCTGTAGCAACACATGCTTTACATATTGTCATGAGTCTCAAACCAACACGCATACAATCAGGTGTGTGTGGGTAAGCACACTTGATTCAGTGTACATTAGGTTAGAGGAAGGTAGTATTACCAAGCAGCAGTTCAACTGCCAGTTATAGTACTAGCAAACGGTTTCTGACTGACTTCAACTGTAAGTATGATGGGATATTATCTGCATGATATTATCAATCTTAAACCTGCAATAATGATTCAAATTCTAACATTTACATATTTCAGTTTTAACTCACTGTTTTGGTTTTGTGGCACATTTACTGTATGGTTGAGTCTCAGCCTGTCTCATCAATCCCTATTGGCAGACATTTTCTGCAATCACGCTCAGATAAACCCACTGAATGCTACATACACAGCACCAAATGGCAACTGACACAGTTAGCGACTAGCAGGGTGAAGATCCAGATATTTTTCACAGAGCTAAAAGGAGAGGATTTATATTTATCAGGAGGTCACAAACATGACTCCAAATATTGCTCTGATGGATGTGTAAGTAGGTATTTGTTTTTTTTTTTAACAAATTATCCGTTACAGCGTTATAATGAGATGGTATGTCAGGGCTTTGATGTTTTTCTACCCCCTAGTGCCCAAAAATTAATTAATGCAGCTTTCATGTTTAGTAACGTTCCTGATCAGCAGCATATTTGCTCAGGTGGCTAAAGCATGGTGAGAGCTCTTGATTGGCGCTCTTTGTTCTATTCTTTAACAAATCTACGTCGTGTACTGTCCACCTGTTGATGGCTATGAGCGTGAGGCGGACAGATGTGTTTTTGGCCCCGTCCCTCACAAAAAACGCTAGGAACATTGATGGATCACTGCAATGTCCCACTGACAGCCTCAGGACCATTCTGGCCAGGTGTACTCTGACGGTATCCTGTCAGCCGCAGGCTACATTTGGAAAAGAGAACGATATGAAGAGGACGTTGAAAGGGTGAGGGATGTAACGGGCGCAGGGATTGTGAAGGTAGAAAATGAGAGGCAGCTTGAAAGAGAGAGGCATTTAGAGGGACAACAAGAGCGACGGGTACAGAGGGAGGAAGAGAGAGCAGAGCCAGGTGAAGTTATGTTCAGTCTTCTGAGGAGGGATGTGGCTGTTTTGTCAACTCCTGCCGACTGTGTATTATCTGTCTCCTCCAGCTGTGCCACCCAGCTGTCACACACTGCTATGCTCCGCTCTGTCCTGGCATCCAGGCACACAGCTCCCTCTGCCTACCATTATCTGTGTGTGTGTGTGTGTACTCCCCATTTACGGTTGAAGATTATTAGCATGGAAATGAACAGGTTCATTTATGCAGCGTGAACCAATATGAGAGTCTCTCCATGCCCATCTCCAAGACGGTTGACTTTAGCTAGCTTTCAACCAACCGTCCTTCCATGTTCTTCGGTCTTTTGGTGAATCAAGTCAGTCTGTACAGGGTGAAACTTTTCTTTTCAAGGCAGTCTTGGAATCTCTCTGCAGTTATTCCCCAGTGGAAGTCATGTGCCTCCTCTAGACACCAGACCAATCTGCAGTCCCCACTGCCACTCTCACACCCCAGCCCCACCGGGTAAGAGCCTCAATTACCCTGAGCATATCATCGCAAACAGCCACTTTGCAGCCAACCACCTGTGACTCGGACTGTGGGAAGCTTTGGCTGCAGCATGGCTGTGTGGGGGGAGAACAGCCAAAAGCCTTGTGCTGACCAGCCAACCATTGATTAAGGGAATCAGTATTGATTAAGGGAGCAGGGGACATCTGGAATGGACCAATTTATGTCCCCACATCAATTATTCAAATGGATGCCACTGAATTGGATTAGAGGACGGTCTTCCTGCCATCGTTTCTACCCTTCTACAATCTGTACCCTCTCAGCAAGCTGTCGTCACAAGTCTCCTGACAAGTCAGCCTCTTGAAATGCAAACTTTGAGTTTGCCACATGGACATTTATTGCATATACAACTGGTGTGTCACTGTGCTCTGTTCAGATTTTCTCTGCTAAATAAAGCACATTGGGACAATGCTAGGACAAGCATTTTTTTTTTAGCCCCCGATCACTGGCTAATGCCTATAGCTGCTTACAGGCCCACACTGTGTTGTCAGATTTTTTTTCTCAGTTTGCCCTTCTGTCTTTGTGTTGACATCTTGAGGGCTTGAATGCAGCACAGGATGGCACAGCCTGCTAAAGTCTGGGCCAGAGGGCTATTCATATTCATAATGTTGGTGCTGGAGAAGCTGTGAAAACGTGCACGGCTTTGTTCACGTATGGTGTGTTTTTTGTTTCTGGGAGAGGGTGGGTGGTATTTGTGTTTAATATCTGTGTGAGCGTGCCTGGCGGGATTCTTCTTTGTGAACGATGCAGCGGTCGGCCCACAGAGACCGGCCAGCGCTGAGCCCAGCTGATGGGCTCCTGTCCATTGTGGACAGGCTAACATGGTGGGAATGGGGAGTGAGACTGAGCCAGGGACAGAAGCCCACAGGTGGCTGACGATGATAGAGGGCTGCCCTTTGTCTGCTGCCCCACCGGAGCACCTCGCAGAAACACTGATTCCTTTGACTCTGATTGATGAATGATCTTTTTTATTTATTTTTTTGGACATTATCATAAACAGTGTTTGACTCTATACTAAACAGCAGAATATTGGTCATTTTATAATTTTATTTATACAATTTTATCCTACAACGTATTGTATCAGAGTAATGATGCATTACATACTTTGCATGTCCAACTGGGAAATTTATTAGCATGAAAGACAGTTAGGGGACCAGATGTGATAAAGTGCTGAATTATTCAATTCAAAAATTTAAATTTCAGAGAGGGTGATGACAAAACTAAGAAGTATTTATAATTGTCAATGATAATATTACTGACATACCAGAATGTAACGCATGCCTGCACGCAAGTGACACTGTTTCTGTCATCAAACCCACATTGTGAAGGTCTTATTTATTAGGTCTTACTAAGATGTTCAAAGTATTTTTTTTATTATTGCACAGCAGCTACAAATGTGCAACAACTGTGCTATTTACAAATGGAAAGTTTGATTTTGCATCCTACTGTTTTGAGTGTAGTTTTGTAATGGTTTGGAATTGTAACATGAGGAAGGGCAGTAAAGTGTACATCTGAAATGGTGTTGATCAAATCAGTTGCAGTCTGACAACCATTTCCTCTTCCTGTAGCTGAGACATGTTTAAATGTTTATGTAGCAGAGGGATTTTAGGAATCGTACCTGTCTGCTGCGCAGTTATAATCCATTATCAGCCAGAGAAACGTGTTGGACATGTAAGCAGACAAAAAAAGTAATAATAAATTCAATGTACTTCTAAACTAGATAATCAATTTGCTGTATTGTATAGGCTCATGCAGCTCGGGTAATTCGTGTTTCGGTGAGAGCATATGGTGCTGGAGCCCGGAGAGCAAATGGGCAGTTTAGAAGAAACTGCATGGTTGTTATTGATTAGGAGCTGAAATGGGGTAAAAGATTTGTGGAGCCTATAAAGGAGAGACTTCAGACCATGCAGAGTGTGTGTGTGTGTGTGTGTGTGTGGAGAGGCAGGGTTGTGTAAGATCAATGGCAATGTTTAGCATAACAGGATGTGTCTAGACCCTGTACCGCGCCGCTGATTTATCAGGTGGTGATGGTAAGGCAGGTTGCAGTTTGGGAGGAGGTTTATGTAGTTTGGCAACTATAACATATTAAAAACCTCACACACTTGATTTGGCTCCAGCAGACTTA
The DNA here is from genome assembly GCA_036023855.1 of Gadopsis marmoratus. NCBI lineage: Eukaryota > Metazoa > Chordata > Actinopteri > Centrarchiformes > Percichthyidae > Gadopsis > Gadopsis marmoratus. The sequence continues at coordinate 34,365 of JAVQJF010034645.1, read as the reverse complement.
CACACTGTGTCTTAGTTTGAAGGTACTAAATTCTTTGATCTGAAACCTTCAGACTTGTATTCATTCTTCAGACTTCATTCTCCATCTGTAGTGTTTAGGGTGTTTCTGGCTGTAACACTGAGTCTGTCTGATTTCTTTCCCACTTTATCCCTGCTGCCACCAGCAACACAAATGTTTACTAAGACAGAGCAGACGGAGGAGAATGGACTAATATCTGTAATTGCTTCCATCTGTTCGAGTGCAGTTGTCAATATCTCTGAGTCCACTGCTGAAATTAGACCTGTCATCTACTGTCCAAGCTGCACTGCTATCATCAATCCAGTCGACGCAGCAGCCAGTTATCCACCCAACAGGAGCCACGTGAGAAACCCCACTCCAAAACTCCAAATCACTGGCAATAACCAGATGTTTTAATAACCGTTTTTGGCAAGAACAGGGATGATCTGAGTTTATTAAAATGATTTTTGGCAGTATTTTAAAAACATTTTAACTCCGCTTTTGAAACAGTAATTGCACAGGACCAACTGACTGTCATACTGTTACAGAGTCATTAGAAAACACTCTGGCGTGAACAGTAAAAGATGAGTGAACTTTAAGGTGCTGCAAGCTTTTAAAAAATAAATAAATAAAAGCACCAAAGGGGAGAGATGATAAAAACACCCCCAAAGAAAAACATTTAAGCTTTTTGCACCTTCTACAGTTTGACACCTCAAAGTGTCCCCTTCTGCTCCTCCTGCAGTCTTCATGCTCCAAAGCCAATGAGTGTTGGAGATACATCGCAAACATGAGACAGGCTGGCACCATTAGCCAGGCCACAAACCATTAGTAAGCTAGAAGTGGTTTTATACTCCAAGTTAACTGAGCAATCCTGTTTTTCTGTAACATTAGTTTCCTGCCCGGACCTGTTACTCAAACGTCTTTCTTTCTAAGAGAACTTTGCCACAGCGGCTGAGAGTGATATTAATCTTTCAAGTTGCTCTGTTGACAGTAAATCTAATAGTCTCTTGTCTTTAAGATACATCATTTAAGCTGAGGTGGCCAGGGGATGAATATGGGTTTAAGTCCCCGAAGCAGCAGGTTCAGCTTTATCGATTATCCAATCCCGTAACCCCACATGCCCTCTAGCACTGATTGCCTCAACAGTACCAAACTCCTCTCTTCTCCTCCTCATCTGTGCATCCCTCTATCTCCAAGTGGACTCTTAGAACTGACCTTCTAATCTTTTTTCCTTCTCCATGGCCACATCAGTGTGCGTGGATGTGATGGCAGGGTGGGGGTTTGGGGTGAAAAGGCAGCGGTGATCATGGGAGTGTGGAAAGCCACCCCCGGTGCGAAGCAATCATAGCCAGTTCTCTATCATCCTGCCCCCTTCGCTACCTCCATCCAACCTCTCTCAGCCCATCACCCCTCAGAGTTGGTTCTCTCCTCCCTTCTATTATTCCCACCTCACTAGTCAGAAAATTAGGGTGACACTTGGTGGCCCTCCCCTCCTCTCCCTACCTCTCTTTCTCTCTCTCTCTCCTTCCACCTTCCCTCCTTCTATTTCTCACCCATTATTCCCAGTTCACTGGTTGGTATATGGAGGGTGACACTGGGCCAATTCAATCTCTCGTCGGCGTCAGCCACTCAGCCTTCCAGAGTGTAGCAGCCTCCCGTCTATGGGCATACCTATCCAGCGGGGTGTCACTCTGTTTTCTACACTTCACACCTCCAGCGCCCTCCTTTCCCACACAGAATTTTCTATTTCCTCATCTGTCACTCCTGTTTTCCATTTACTTGTCTTTTTTTTTTTTACCTCTGACTTTTAAAGCCTTGTGTCTCAGGGAAGGTGTTCCAAGATGGCCTTGTTGTATGTCGTGGTAGTGATATGCTTCGTTGCACAGCTGTACCAATCGAGAACGTTGATGCTGCAAAAAGTCAGCAGTGGAAGCTGTGTGTTTTGTGAGAATAAGCTGATGGGTCATTTGAAAAAAATCAGAACATTTGTACATTAAAGTGTGTTTTTTGACTGTCTTTGATGTATGATATTGAATAATGCAGACTGTAGAGTAAAATAAACCAGTGTGTTTACTGCCAAACTACAGCTAAGCTTTATAGACTGATACGTGCTTAGAGGCAGGGATTTTCCTCTTTGATGGCTTCAGGTCTGCTAGATTGGTTTCAAGAGGAAGAAGCTTATAGGTTCAACTAATCTTTACCAATGCTGTTGTTTCCTTATTATTTTTGGCAGTGGATATTTGCTTTCCCTTCATTATAATGACCAGGGTTACATCATGTCAGGAAACACCTCTCATTAAACCAGAGCAGCTTATGTAACCTCCCTCTTGATAATATAAATAAGAGCCATGGATTTACCCCATGGAGTTTATTTTACTGCAAATCAGATTAGGAGTTGAGCAGCATTTGCATCACTTGGAGTAGTAATAAGCGGACTTGGAGTCAAACACAATGAGAGGTCCAGGCCCAGTGAGGCAGCCTTACTCATTAATTAGAAAATCCATCATCCAGTTACTAACTACCAAATCCAACTTGGAAGATGGAATGAAAAAGTTGTTAAAATTTGGGAAGACGTATTAATTTTACATCTGCATGATGTACATTCAGCCCAGCTGAATCCAGTTTGTTTCTTTAAGCTTTCCCCAGTAAGACCAGGAGGAGAAGAGTTGGGTGAAACTTCTTGAACAAGCTACACTGGAAAAATTTCAGTTTAGGAGTGTAACGTACAAGGGTGCGAGCTGCACACCTGTTTGTATGAACACATGGCTCCATAAATCTAATATCTGCTGCTACGATCAGCTGATTCTAACAGACCAACCCAGTCTTCAAGTGTTAGTCGGTGGCAGCTGATTTGTGGGCCCAGCTTTGTTCATTTTATTCCCTGCTTGCAGGGGATGTTTGTTTTTCTGCTGCCCAGTATGAGATGGTTTTCGTCACTGGGTAAGGAGGCCGCTTTGTAAGTCTAAATCAACCACCATTGTGACTGAATTATGTCATCATTGTGTGCTAGTCTTCTGTCCCCACTCTTGTATGAGTTGTATGACTGTTGGATGCTGATTTACATATTATTTAGAGTTTTACTCTTTGAGCTACTCCTATTCAGAATCTGATTAGTCAGTGTGTGCAGTGACTGCGCAAATGACTTCCCCTGTGCAAAGATGTATTCCAAACCTTGGTTTCTTTATCTTCCCCAGTGGTAGTGTGGAAAATCAGGCCGTAGACTTTGAATTAATTGGAAATTAACCATAATTTGAATAATTAGGATACTTAAAGTCTACAATGATTTGGCCATTATTCCTCTAAAAATCAGAGTATTTTCTCTTCATGGGAGAGGTCTTGCAGGTCCTGCTACTATACACAGTACAGTATTTGTTCTTGTGTATCCTGACATGCATACAGTCAACAGCACAAAGAATTATGAGAAATCTCAGAATACAATAGAAACGGCTCTTATGCGTCTTTGTGCATCTTTCTTTTTGCTTTGTCTGGCACCAGACAGTGGGAGAACCAAGATAACCTCAAATTCCCTGAACACCCGGTCTGGCCGACATAGCACCTGTTACTAGGATGGAAAGGAAAATTAGAGCCATTTGGCGAAACACCGTGTACTCTGTATGTGCAAGCACATTCCAATAATTCAGAGCCATTATCCTGTTTTATTTGTCACTGGTTAATGCGTCAAGTTTTATATAACGCTATGTAAATGGTGTGTAGGTAGCATAATGCTTGGACTTTATTCATTTAAATACCCTGTAATGCCTGGTAGTTGTTTTCAGACCTGATCTCAGCACTGCGTGGGAGAGTACAAAGCCTGCTCAACTGACACCGCCAAGTCTCCGGTGTTGGTTTTGTTGCACCTGTTAGGACAGGACAACTTACTCATTTATGAATTTTGGTGACCGCAAGCTGCCAGCATAGCTCCACCCACAGTTAGCCTGTGAAGAGGTCTTGGAGGTGGACTGGGCCTTTTTTAAATATTTATCACCAAGTGTGCGTTTCCCAGTGGAGTGAGGGGCATGTCAAAGTCTAAATAGTATTTCAGATATCTTTTTAAAGATCTTCGACAACAACAGTATAATTCAAATGTAGCTGCGTTCAGTTAGCCTTCAACAAAACAGCCTGCAAACTGACACAAAGAGCAAAAACAATCATGAAATGCTTGGTTTCATAATAAAGTTTATTCTATATTACAAATAGTATTTTGTTCTTGACTGCAAAATAGGAATGCATTATATTTACATACACAGGTATACAATTAATTATAACAAAGTTAGAGAAGCTCGCCTTATATCCCCCAGGTTTCGTTTTTATCTCTCGATAAGATACTCTCTTTCAAATATGGTCTAGTAAAAGTCTTTTCTAGTATGTTTCTGTAACACCTGCTATAACACTGAGCTAGGAGGACATTTTTAGTTCCTACGAAACGTTTGAAGGTGGAAACTTTATCTGTGCTCTTTGCAACACAAGGTGGCTACTAGCAGACGACCTTTGTTGCAGGGGAAGGGATGGGGCAGGGAGAAATGAAAGACAGGATGTTACACCGGGGGGCAGATTCACAATGACAGTCCAGGACTCTCACCTTGTGTTATTTATTAACACAAGGCTGTGAAGGGAAACTTTTGGTATCTAGACAGAGTATACATGAATGATAGATTATTTGACATTGTCTAAAGGTGTTTCAGTTGTATGTTTCTTGCAATATTAATGCCAGCCGTGTATGAATTAACCATCCAGTCGCTAAATCAAGCCATTTCCCCCTCATTTTCCTATAATATATTTGATATGTTTACTACATAACCTGTCCAACAAACACCTTGTGAATGTACCCCTCCAAGTTGAAACGGCAAACTGTAATTAATGGACAAAGATTTGGATATTTTACACAAAGGCTAAAACAGAAACAGTCACTTGCCAAACTCAGTCTTAAACATAAGTCTACTATCAAGCCTACTGTGCCTCGTCTTGTTAGATGTTTATCTGTATGATAGATGACATGTACTGTTTACATGGTTTCTTCCAGGTGTTTTTCAAGCAAGTTAAAAGGGAAAGTAACATTTGTATTCTGTGATGCACACTGTGGCAAACTGATGCAGTCTTTTGTTGCTTTTTATGAAATGAACCTTTGTCGAACCACATCGGTTTGTTTTCATGGGTTGGGCTCACGTTATTTGAAACAGTTTCTTTCTGTTCTGGGCTCAACTGGTGGAGAAAATGTTTTTTTTCCCCACGCAATTATGATGAAATAATCAATCTAATGCAGCAGACAACTCTCAAAACAAGATGTAATAGCAGCAAAGACAGCAAGACTTGACTTGCATCTCCAGTGTACCAAAACTAAAACCACAGTAACTGTAATGGAGGACACGGTAAACAGGACAAGAATTTCAAAACAGAATTCATGTTGTCTTTATGGATCTCACATAATCTTAAAATGAACAGTTGGCTTGTAAATGACCCTAGTTGTAGTAAAAGTATATAAATATCTTTGAGCAAGGCAGTTCCATTTCATACCATCCAAAGAGGTCAACATGCAAGGGTATATAATATCTGTTTTATTTAGCACCTAACACTTCACAAAAACCATGGGCATGAGGTTCTGCAGTATGGGTTGAACTGGATAAAGGTTCCACCTTAAACGAAAGTTATAGTTTTTATTACATGAACAATCTACTTTTTCCATCTCGATTCTTTCAAGCAAAAGAAAGATAAAAGAACACATCCACATCATCATTGCAAGGCTTAATTTTCTTATTTTTCACTTTTTTTTAAAAAATAAGTTTCTTAAATTGTTTACGTTTTACATGCGCTTAAAAAGCCAATAAAGGACCCAAGGTGGACCTAGGGCGGTCTTCACACATTCACATCACCACATGGGGCACGTTGTCAAGGCAAAAGAAAGGGCAGAGGTCAAAAGGTACGGAGGACGCCTCCATCATCTCTCTTTCAATCGCTCCATCCAACAAATCTTATCTACTAGTAATGTCAATCGTTTTCTTTTTATCCTGCCATGATGCTCACTTCTCGTTCTGTTCCTGCTCTGTTTTATCAGATTTTTTCTTTGATTTTCTTTTTTTGAGGCTTGGAGAACGCCGCCCTCTGCCGCCACTGAGGACAACTACACTAATACAGACAAGAGCGCCTCAACAGTTACACACTCAAGAGTTGGGGTTTTGCCGTATGCAACTAGCTACCATCTCCAACACTTGTGCAAAACAGAAAGGGAAACTGTTTAAGTCAGGAGCCGCACACAAGGGTGAACGGTGTGCCGAGAGCTGGAGAGACCCGGGACGATGGAAAGAGAAGGGAGGATCGGATCACCTCGCCCACAGAGCCTCTCACCTCGACACACTGAGGTCAGAAAAATCACACAGGTTTCTTAAAGTTCCAGTCACAATATTTTTTTGTCCTAGGAGTGGTTGTCTTTTACATAGTCTTTTTTTTGTCAGTTCCTCAGTGGCACTTTACAAATACATTTTTGACCGTTTTAAAATTTCAAGCTCCTTTGGTTTTTGGCTGACTAAGTCCATCTTGTTTGATTTCTCCACACAAAAGTCTTTAAATAACAACATCCTGGGAAAGAAGTGCTACTCTCACAACAGAGCTCCTGTAGGGAGCAGTCAGCCATCTCTGACTCTACTGTATTGAATCATTCTCAATATTATAAATGATCAAGCTCTTTCTTTCTTACCCAGTACATTTCAGTCAGCTCTCCCCTTTACCCCCCCTCCAGGGTTGGCGTAGATATCTGTGCAGCTGCTGATTGTGTGTATCTGTGCGTATGTGTGTGCTTTGATAGACCGTCGCAGTGGCGACACAAGATGGAAGTGGCAAGAGCCAGACAAAGACTGCTCCTGGTGTTTGGATTAGCAGTCAAAACACTGTCTTCCAGAGTTGGTTGTGTGCTTCTTACAGAGGATCCAACTTGGGTTGGGGCCTCCAGGGTTTTGTCTAATAGGTAAATTTTGCAGTAGCCACATAAGCCAGATGGAAGCAGAAATCATGAGCATTTTCTTTGAAGGAAATGTATGCTGGGCCAGGGAAAAATGTGCGAATGTTGCAAAGTTTTAGGATCAGTCACGTTTCAATAAAGGAAAAGTTCAGAGAAGCACTAATCCATCCCCCATCCGTCGTTTTCTTAAATACATCTCCAGCTACATTGAAAGAACACAAGAACATTCTAGGTTTGCCTGGACTCCAAATTTCGCAGATATGTATGCTTCGCTTGTAGGTACAGTGTAAACTTGGCAAACCATCTTTGCATTAATTTTCTTCAGAGGTGTTCATTTGGCTTGCAGTCATCATTTGTGATGTTTCCTCTTGATTCCGTATATTGAATATAGAACTACAATAAACTGGACTCTAGAGATGGTTTTATTTTAACTATCCTACTTTTGAAAAAGTTCTCAACAAAATGGACACCCAACATTGTGGTTTTTTAAAGAATTACCTATCAGTGTAAATTCTTGAAGGCAACATAAAAACGTTTTTCCCCCTCTTTTCTTCCAGCAGGGGGACTGAAGTATGCCAATATGGCCAGCTTTCAAGCAATCACCCCTTGAAGCTCTCGTGGTGAAGCTGAGGGATCCCCCCGCATTGCACTGCAGGAGACGCCAACCTCAGCCCTGAACCACCTTCCAGATATATTCAGGTAAACTAGTCTATGCAGCAGAGTGGATGAGGAAAAAAAATAATTTCTTGGGGAAGAGGAAGCAGAAAAAAGGTCAAGGAAGAAGTCATCATCTTTGAAAGGCGGAGGGGGAGGAAGTCACATGATGAAAAAGATGGGGACAGGTCTTCGCTCAGGCACGGCTCGGTTTCTGATGGGGTCTCTTCCCAGTGCGCCCTGGGAAGTGCGGTCCTCAGCTCTCCAGACTCATGAAGGCCACCACCTGCTCCAGCTTGAAGGCCAGCCTCTGTTTCCTGGCTGCATCGTCCTGCTCCAGTGCACACACAATCTGCCAGCGGGACAACAGGTAAACAAAGACATTACTAAAAGTACTCAACACAACAAAACTGCAGTCAGTACTCTCAAATCTGGTATTTCATGATAACAAGATGCTCCAATGTGTTTTGCATTTTATTACTTATATATTACTGCAGAAAATATTTACCATAGTAAATGTAATATCTTGATTACATGTATTACAGCTGTGTGTACTGGTAGATCTGTAAAGTCTAAAAACAGTTAAAGGAATACTCCAGTGAAACACTATCTTTTGAACATCAGATACTTCATGTACTGCATGCTTGAAAGGCGGATATGAAAAGATGAGCCACTTCCTCCTAGTGGAGGACTTGAGTCAGCTTGGATACACATTATTTAACCCTGTTATTGGCAGGACAACAATTGTTTGCAAAATGCATAACACTTTGATCTCTTTTTTCCAGTCTGGATGGACATCGGCGTGAATCCTTCAGAGGAGCAAGATACAGACACCTTTCAAGCCTACAGGTGGTTATTTCAGTAGCGTCCATAGGGGATGGGAGCAACATGTTCATCTATCTTTTAAAAGTTGTCCTCTTACAGTCTGGCCACCGTAATCTGAACGAGATATTGATACAATCACCTAGGTTGTAAATGTAGATTATATAACACCAGTTTTCAGTTGAGTATTCCTTTAACTCTTACCCAAAATCAATAAGATCAGTGGGTCTAAATTATACTAAATCTTAGATAACACAGATGTGTCGTAAGAAGTGTAGTAAGTGCAAGTCTCACTATTACATACCTCCTCAGTGTATTTGCCCACATAGGAGTAAATCTCACTGAGAGAGCTCATGGTGTTGAACTCGTTCATGTGCATCCGTGACTGTTCTGCCAAGTAGGCATTCATGTCCTGGTCGCTGATCGCCTGCATCTTACTGATGTCTGAGTAGTACCTATTGTAAGAGACAGAGAGGCATAAAGCATAGAATAAATAGTTGCTAGCAAAACTGTTAATGATGTAGGAAACAGAATACAGTCATTCCTCCTTGCAGTGATTTATGGCAGTTCTTTGACGATACAGTATGAATGTAGCACTGAGGCAACACATGTTGCATAGTAACATGACTGAAATAGAGTCATAGTAGTCGCTGACAGGCCTTAGATTTCAACCTTGAACACCACAACAGAACGTATACAGTACACACACACACTGCATTGAGGTAAGGGTAATCAGTCACTGTCAGCAGCAGCTGTGTTGCCTCTATTGACTGTTAATTAAAGCTGGTTATTTACTATTAAATTCCTGTAGCTGCAGCCGCTCGAGGACAGGCCCGGTGTTTGGCTGGATAACTCTGGGCATGTGTGAGTGAGACATGTATTTGCCAGGAAGCATGTCTTCAGTGCAAACTGGGCAAAGGAAAAGGCAGGTGGGTGTTTCTCATAGCCTTTCCACAGAGGTCACACACACACATCAGCACCTGTTCAGTGCTGGAGGGCAGTTGTAGGAACAACGTTTTTACAAACAAAACTAAAATGATTGTAGTAAAATGCTATGCTTTGAAAAAGTGAGTAGAAGGAAATAACTGGTTATTCCATTAGTGCTAAAAATAATCTTTGGTATTTGAGCATATCTGCTACAAGCTGGCAGTCGTGTATTGTTGTCCATCTCTTATGCCTTTGACAGGACAGATATGCTTCCATTTTAATCAATACAGCTGAACTGCATCCCAAAGAGACTTTTTAGGCTTTTTCTTGTGACTTATGTATGCAGTATAGACATGGTGGCTAAAGGCAAAACTTTAATTTTGTGATCAATTTGTGAAAGCATCTCTATTGAAAGTCTGCTTTTAAGATGTAGTACATATATATATATATATACAGTCCTAGGTGTTCCACTGAAATGTCATTTTAGGGAGTAATATTGTTAAGATGATCTTTCAACTGACAAACAAATATCCTATTAATACAAGCAGCCAATAGAAAATGTGAGATATTTATCTCAGTTATATTAAGAGCTGCGCCATCAGCTTTGCAAATGTACTGATCCATATATGCAAACACTCGTGATGGATTTGTCATTGTCTGGAGACCATCAACTCCCACATCAAATCCAAGCAAGGTGCCAGTATCTCACTGGCCTGCTTCGTGTTACAGCCCCAAATGAATAACATCAACTTACTGTAGCAAGTAAAAGCTCTGTGGGACATCATGGCTCTGAACCCCAGATACTAAAACTGCTGAATATGCATACTTGTTGACTGTCATTTATCAGCGTTTCAAGTGGTTTTCTTTGTGGGCTGACTGCAGCTCAGTAAGAACTCAATGTCTACATGTGGTCTGTCTCTACAGAGAAGTGCTGAACAAGCAGCAGAGATGTCCTTCTTGAGACACAGATTTCCATTAGCCTGCTCACCAAGTAAGTACAACCTATCCTTACATTTAAGTTATAACATGAAAAAGACGAGGAGGACCCCTACAGCCTTCTTTCATAGCTGCTGCATTCTGCCTTTTACACCCTCTCCCTGGCATGACCCCTGACCCAAGAACCCGCCATGACAGTTGGCCAGCAGAGTGAAGCAGCACCAGATCCACCCTCAGTAATTACGGAGGCTTTTCCACTGTGGAGTGTTCACTGATGACAGTGTTGCTCCACCAAGCCATTATTTATATACACTACAGGACAGTGGGGTGTTTCTTTTTGTCCCTGTGCATGAGCACTTTAAAAAATAGCGAAATACTTGGCTGGCATCGTAAATGCAAAGTTGACAGTGAGAGAGAGAAGCTGCAATAAAGGACATAAGGACAGAAATACCAATAGCGTACATGATTACACAAATAATTTGTTTGCAAGTTTTTTTTATGTCATTTGTTGTTTGAGAAATTTATTCTCTAACAAAAAATAAAGATTTTGAGAGATTGACTCCATACAGTTGCTGTATTCTATCTACACAGATTGTTTTTCTGCTGACAGTATCCTTGTATGAATCAGCAGAGGACCCTCACAATGTCCTAACACTTATTTGTGTTTATGGAGACCACAAACACCCATAGGACTAATGAGTCCAGTCCTGAGCCTGAAGCTCCTCATTTGGACCCATTCAAGCAGCACACATATTCTCGTCCTGAGGCTTGCCTTGTGACAAAGCTACTGACACATAAATACTCTGACCGCTTCACACTACCCTATCTTCTATTCAGGAATTCTTCGCCTCCCCCGCTGACAAATACATTTAATAAAACTCTCATTTTAACAAATTACCGGTTTCTACTGCCTGCTACTCTCATAAATGCATTCCCCCCCCCCACACACTTCTGCACCCTCCCAGCACAAAGGACTCCTCTACACTGTAGATCTGAAGCCCTGGGCGCTACCATCCATTCCCACTGTGTTGTAATTTGGATTGTGTTTCATGGCCCATAGATCACAGTGCTACAGGTGTGTGTTGGAATGAAACAAAACTAATGCAGGTTATCTGATGATTTCACTCGCATAAGATCCCCCACCCCACACACAACATTTCCTCCCTTCATCCCTCTATTGTTTGGTGTGTACATTTAATCAATAGCTCACCTCTCCACCCAGCTCTTGTAGCTGGGAATGTCCTTGGCATAAAGCAGCTTGTTGGAGGGTGAGTCCTTCCCAAGGCGGTGTTCTGAGGTCGAGCAGGAGTCCATGAAGGTCTGGGCCACCACAGACAGACAGGCATCTGTGATGCTGCTCTTATGTATGTCAAACACAAACTGGGGGTTCTTGATCACATTCACCCAGAAACGCAGAGGTAGGCTGCAGGGAGGCAGAAAAAAGAACAAGGCACTTTAGTTGCAAATTAGTTATAATACAGGTTTATTACTTTTAGATTGCTGTCAAATAATGGTATGTTGGCGTTCTGCAGCCAATCTCTATTCAAATGGGTTTTCCTGAAATTAAAAATTTCAATATTTCATATTTCGACAATAAGAAATGCTAATGTGTTGGTGTTTTAACTCATTAAACCATAACTGAACTTTTACTGCAACCTGTAAACAAAATATAATTTGTTAGAAGAATTGTAAGTGATAATTAGACAAAATGACTTCCAACATTTTATGCACGTTAATGTACTCTGCTGTGTTAGGCCTCCTGTCATACAATTTATTTTTTTTGCGTTGATTGTTCAGTTCCATCTCAGTGGCAGAATGCTCAAATAGCCATGCAAACAGAGGAACAAAGAGAGTGAAGTAAAACAACAGTCTGTGTCCGGTTGAACTGCTCTGAGATTAAGTCCCTAAATGCCATTTTTATATTTACTGCAGTCAGTCAGGCAATAGACACGAGCATATAATGCACCAGAAGGGGGAAGAGGATTCATTCACTTTGCAAAGCTAGTACACAGGCCCTGCTGTTACCGATGTGCTCTATGTGATGTGTGTGCTCAATTCAATAAAGCTTTTATCTTTAAAACCAGGTGGCGGCTGGCTCTCATTTTTTTCCAGCAGTGTCCAGGGGCCCTCGCTGGGGGCCGCACCGTGACACAGTTCATATTGCCTTGTTTGTGCAAGTGGGTCCTATTTCGTGCCTGTCCAGAATAATAAAAATATACAAGTCTGTTTATTTGCTGGGCTTGTTTCTGCCAAAATGAATAGATATAGGGGCCACCTTTATCTGTGTGTTGCAGTGAAAGGGCTCAGGTGGTATTAAGAAAGAGCTGAGTGTGACTTGGATCTCTATATCTTTACTATTCTCTGGGCTATGCACTTTTAGCTGATGTTGCAAAAATCAAACAGCAAAGACACTGCAGTCTAGCTTGCATAGGAGTTTCTGGCACAATATCGAAGGACAAGGGGGAAAAAAAACAAAAATTGAAATGCAATCATTTAAATACCACCGGTGCTCCTCTACCATCCCACTAAGCATTTATCCTAGCACAACCACCCACAAAGCCATTCAGATGTACAATCTAACAAAAGAGGATTTGGACTCCGAGGAAGGAAAAACGCTGCATTATGACTTCAAAATTAATCCAAGCAAAGAATCTAGTGGGATTAGGTGCAGGGATCAAAGGGATATCAACACCACTGCTGTGCCGCCCTGATTGTTGACAATCTGCCCCAGCTGCCCTGTGCTTTGAGGTATGTGATGTTCCAGTGGGGCAGTGGACACTTAAATGATGAGGTTCCCCACATGATTGTGTGCATTCAAAATCATCACCATAATAACATCTACATATTATCTATTGTGTTGAAAAGATTTCTTTTATTTCAGCAGTTAACTCATGCCGAGTAGTTTTGGGAATGTGAAGGATGGCCATGGTCAGTCCTTTTGGTCAGGGATTAGGTTAAATATCAGCTGCCAAGATCAAGGGCGTCTCTTATCCTAGAGGAATTACGCTGGCGGAGTCAGAAAAAGCCCTTTTATTAAAAAACTATTGCTCTGTCCATCGATTTAGGACTTTAAAGTGCTGTGAATTCAAACGGATTTAAACAAAGTGTGTTATATAGTAAAACCCCTGGCATGTTTACCCACTACTCTACTACTAAGCATGTGATGTGATATACTATTTAGGAAATAAAGCAACAGTAGCTTGATTTAAATAGTGTTTGGTGTTGGTACATATCTTCCATACATCAGAATACATTGTCCATTTCAAAAGGAGGGCACACTAATGCAGTACTCCAAAATGCTAATCCTCATCCTCCCCAAGAAGGGAGGATTACCAAAACTTCTTAATTGTTGAGCAGCAAAACAACCACAGTATCTATTTACTGTGTACCAGGCCTAGTTCTAAATATTTTCACGGGCACTATACTGCAAATGAAAACAACCCACACAAGTATATCCACACCAACAAGTCTCCCTGCAGTCCTTGAGTAGCATGTCCAACTGTCTCACTTCTGTCACACAGAGCTAGTGAGCCTGAATCTGCAGTTGTGGGATGTTGTCCCAATCCTGCAAACAGGCCTAATGAAGTTGCTTGCCATTGGCGGGCAAAGGGTCACAGATGTTGTGATCCAGGAAATCCTATCTGAGACATTACAGCACAGTGAACTGACCAAGCCTGACCTTTTTCATGCAGCGACCTAAGGTTTGAATTAACAGCTTTATAAAGGTGACCTGACTGGGCATTGATCCAACAAGACCTCGGTAGGCAAAAAGGCACAACCTTTCATGTGAATGGCAAGTTACAATCCACTCCTGAACAAGCCATATGCCTGGACAAAAGGGGCTTAACACAAATTGAAAACTTTCTGTAAATTATACACAGTGGAACTGATGCCAGATAATTACCTCAACCCTGAAAGTCCTAGTGATGCATTTATAATGTGAGTGGGCTGTGATTGCAGTATGACAGCAGATAGGTAGTTATCTGCATGCAGAAAAAATAATGTATGTGCCAGTTTTACACAATAATTAAAATTCTGTCTGTTGCATCCCGACATGACAAACGCACAGTGCAGACGGAGACACACACACACCAAATATAGAGGAGTGAGGATGAGAAGATCCAAAAGATACCATCTGGAGATGCTCTAGGAGCCAGTGACTCATGCATGAACACACTTTAGTGTACACGCATACAAATACACATTACAACTCCGTCACAGTATGCACAAATAACTTAGATTGTAATGGAATTTAACATATACGCAAAGTTAGGTTGAGTGAAATAGGCAGGTGTAGTGTCAGTGCTATTGCTCTCACTAGACTGTTGTGAAGGATAACCTTGGATTGTGAGGAGTCACAGATCCTGGGCTAGATTAAATCATGGATGCCATCCTAAGGACTTGGAGTGTATGGAAATCTGAAATGTACTGTACAGCTCTGACGGCAAGCAAAAATCAAAGCCAATACAATTATTTTCTGTCAGCTATTACAGAACTGTAACACATTTACACTCTTATCAGATATTACATATAGAAAAACTGTTCCAAATCTAATTTGTGGATGGGTTATGCAAATCAAACCTCTTCACAAAGCTACTGATTATATTTTGAAAAACAAATTGTTGGTTAGTTAATCATATCCGCAGATATCAATATATGCTATGACAGTGATATAAACAGCAAACTTGTAACGACATAGGCTCTGAAGCGCTAAGGCTGATTATCTAGCATAAGGACTACATCAGGGGAACCCTGAAGGGGAGGTGGCTGTGGCTGTGATGGGTTGTATGATGACCACGGGCCTGGTAGGTTTAACGGGACAGGGGCCCAGCATGGGAGGTGCACTGGCATTATTCTCCAACATCAGACAAAATGAAGGCTTTAGTTGCAGCCAAGATTGCACTCTTTTGAGATGATTTAAGGTTACGGGTAAGCACACACAGCGATAAGTGAAAAGACACAGGCATATGCACATCCCACACAGAGAAGGTATCTCTGGTGGCATCAGCACAAACTGTTGTATGCAATCTAAGTGGCTTTTTGTGATAGTGTGTTATGATAAATTGCTATTCTTTCACAGCCCTCTAGTGAGAGCCCATTCCATTAAAAGTCTAATGTGAGAGCGTTCCGTTGCGCACTCTGAAAACACTTAACACACACTGCAAATGGCCCAATAATGCAGACGCAGGAAAGGACCAAAATTAGGACCATAGTGCAAAGTAAATAATATTCTCCTCCTCCTTTAGCTTCCCACTACCAATTCCTCCCTCTATCTCTGTATTTGTCCCTTGATGCACATCAATTTTATCCTCCCATCTCCATGGTTCCCTTGGGCCTTGAGCTGAGTGATGCATGCTGGGATCTTGGCAGAGGCCAGGAGGCTAATGAGATATTAGTGTGCGTTTAACTCCCACCGAGTTCACTTCCCTTTCTTCATCTTTTCATTTCTCTCCTCACTAAATTCTGGTGCACTGTTGGTTATTTAACCCCTACCAACCTCTTAAGGTGGACTCACAGAGGTCAGTATGGTCTAAATTAATCAGCAGATATTAATTTAGAGGTGTACGTCCTCCACCTGGGAGCGTACATTTGTCACTATGGAGATTTCCACAGTGACAGGAATTTTTTGGCCCAGTTATCCATGATAATAGATGGAGAGTCTTGGCAGCCAATTAGATTAGCCCCTTGTGGTTGGCCTTAATGAAGATTACATGCCCCTGTGGTTAATGGATATTAGGAAAGGAAGAGGCGTGTGGTGAAGCTTGGCACTGACACAGGGCAATGCCATGTGAAATGTGCCAAAATGCACTGATTATGTGTGCAGTGCATTAAACAACAGAGCAGAAGGAAAAGGCCAAGAATGGAGCCAGAGGCGCCACACTGGTGTACAAATAATGGAATACATTTTGTTTCCGTTAAAGAACCAATTAACTGCCCCACCTGGTTCGTCATGCTCAGAGCCCCCTGTGTCTTTGTGTGTATGCACGTTTCTGTGTTTGCAGGTTTGTGCAGATTCAGATGCTAAAACGGCTCAACTGACCAGTTGCTCTTCCATGTGTGTCGGACATGCGGGTCATGGATGTTGTGTTTGTCGGCCTGCTCATCCAGGAAGTCAAACATGTATTTGATGGCCAGTGGCAGGGCGCTGCCTCGATGGGCCGTGCTGAAGATGGTCTCAAACAGGTCATCCACAAACTTCTGTAACGTTCCCTACAGAGGAGGGAGAGGAGAAATGGTTAAAAGATTATATGAAGCCCGTAACCAGGTATTTTTTCATTTAGTGATCTTACAGGTGATAATTAGTAGTTGACACAGCCCATACTCTGCAGCTAGTAGTTTAGAACCACAAGTATGAAAACTTAAATGCGCTGAGGAAGTAACGTGGAAAATGATCACAAAACCAATGATGTGACTTATAGAATTTGAAAATGTGCCGAACTATAAGAATCTCCAGTCTTTGCGAGTCTACAATGTCAGTATGTTAAGCCACTATCTACAGTGGATGAGAACAACAAAACCAGTAAATGAGATCGTCACTGTCTAATACATTTTGCAACATACCAATGCCTAATGTTGACAGAAAGATTGGCACAAACTGTATATTTTTCCCTGTGTGACTTTATGAGTTGTGCAGTGCATGTCACTTTGTCCCCTAGCTCCAATGTTTGTGTGTCTGACTCCTATCTCACAGACCCGGCCTCTAAATCAGCTTGCAGCTTTGATGGGGGAAATTGTTATTTCAACAGCTGACTTTTAATAATATCTGGGAACAGGAGGCGCATCTCCTAAGCCTCTTTGTGCTGCCGGATTAGCTCCCACACTGCACCATTGACCCTAATTTGATTTAATGTTGGCGACTTTAAGGAGGCGGAGGAGAAGAGAGAGGAGAGACAGAGTGAGAGAATCTAATCCTCTTGTAAAGAATGAGCTGATGGGATGCACGGGAAAAGTCGAGAGCGAGGGATGGAAATGAAACAACAGAGGTTTCCTATCAGGAAAAGAGGCCATTGAGTGTGGCAGATGAGGTGTGTACAGGCACTAGCAAATAAAAATCCAATTTGAGTTGGAGCGGGTGACCGAATCATGGAATCAAGCAAGGTAGAAGAGAGTGGAATCCCGTTAGTCCGACCATCACGACTATACTTCTAATGTGGCACACATTCCTGACAGCTTATCATTTTTCTATGAAGTTGAAATCACAAATCTTTACATCAAGCCCACCTGCCTTCCAACTGACAGGTGTTCCCTTGTCAGCTAATGCAGACTAACATTTTGTACGTGCATGAATATGCATGTGTGTGACGATACCAAAACCTGTGTGTGTGTTTGCCTACAAGTGCTGAGGGTGTGACATTTTAAGTTATCCTCTATCTCAAGGGGGACTCATGCATCAACACTGTCATTATCACAGGGTTCTTTGTTCTATAGTGGTGCTCAACTGCCAACACATCCCCCCCCCACGACCATCTACGCTGTCATTAGACTGCACTCTAAACACAATGTGTCATCTGGGTGTTTTGATGCCGCCTGCCTCCACATTTAAATGAGGAAAGCCAACAATCAAATCGATGGGCATAGCGCTGCAACAGAAAAAGTGACGAAGAAGGAGAGATGGACACACACTCTTGAGTATACGAGTGTGAATGGAAAATGCAATCCTTCCCTGTGCCCCCCCACTCTCCACACATGAACGCGCCCTGTACCCACACTCAGTCAGACTGACACTGATGGAGCTAATATGAGAGACGTCAGCGGCATTGCCAGGGAGAGGTATTTATTGGCAAGGTGAAAGCCAAACGTAGTCAATTACACTGCCTGTCTGCCCAATCATTTCTCACCAAGAGAGATTGCTGGCCAAGATAAACTAGTTATTTCACAAAAACAATCCATCTGGAAAGATGATGTGCTGTCTGCATTCAGAAGCCACCTTCCTGCACTCTGGAATGGGATAATGGCAGGGAAATAGAGGGGCTCACAGAGGCTGAGAGGTGACATATGCGCATGTGTGTAGGTGTGTGCAGGGCTATACAGTATGTGTCCTGGTGACAACTGCTCCATCCTCCCTTAATCTGCAATCTCCCGTTTGTTTGCTTAATAGTTTCTTTCACATGTGGCATGTCATGTCCTGTTTCATGGCCCTGTCGTCATTGTCTCAGTTATCTGCTTTAATTGAGCTGCATCAGTGTGTGGACTGCTGGTGATGGATTTTTCATAAAAGACTATAACTTTTTAAAGAAGAAATAAGTTTTTCAAGAAATGTAAGTCTGGTCTGACCACTAGCTTTTGGTAGCTAACGCTATCTAATGTCGGCTAACTTTACATAACCAACATTACTGCATCTGCTGACGTTTTGACTCTTCTCTGGTTGTGTACACTATGTTTAAGCATGAACCATTATGCTGTAAGAAATTGCCACTTGTGGCAACAGTGGCCATTGTTCAGCAAAAGCTACATAAAATCTAGACTAGTTTGCATATTATGTGGTGGTACTAATTTAAAGATAACTTGGACTTGCCTAAAACGTTTTACTGATTAGTGTTGTAGTGGTCTGCTAATCAGTACAAGCCATTCAGAAATTGATGTTGTGTATTCTCCTGTTTCTTTCTGAGCCTGTTTTATTGTGTATGTGTGTGTGTGGCACTCCGTTTTAGACTGCCGCCACTCCATTTACACCATACATACATACACACAGAACTGAGTTAAACAAAAGCGGGCAGTGGATCAAAAAAAAAAAATTACAGCCTGAACATTTTCAGATCATAGCCTCTCTTTTACTTTTCCTGTATGCCTCTGTGTGTGTTTGATAGAGTGGTTATCTTGATGGGAAAAAAAGAGGAAGAAGGTGCTTTAGGAGTGGGTTGGAAATTTGCATTCAGCTGTTGGATCAAAGTCACATTTCCCTTCAAACCAAATTAACTGGGTTTTTTTTTTCTAGAGGCCATTGTCGCAAGGCACATTCAAAGAGACTCATTTTATAGCCATTTCTATTTTTGCCTGATTTTTTTTTTTCTCATTACAGAAACACCTTCACTAGCTTCATCGGTCTTTTCTTCTTTACCCTTTTTGATATGCTGCCGCATCAACGCAACAGCAATGAAAAGGGAAAACAAACAGAAATATCTATTTTCTCTTTCTCACCTGAGGGGATAGATGAATACATCTGAATAATCTTTTCTAGTGAGATAACTCATCCAAAGTAAACATGAATATTTAAATAATAAATGAGGATCTTCTCAGTCATGGTAACACGGAGGTTACCATGAATAGATTATAGTGAAGTTTATAGTGACCGTTCAGCCTTTCACCTGCTGAACTGCTTCAAGAAAAAGAAACAGTTCTACGCAGTTGAGACATTGTTTAAACCCTTTTTTGCTATTAAATCATATGCCCTGTAAAATGTCACTGATTCAAATAAAGAGTGAATGTAGCTTGAGAAATAAATTAAATAAAAATAAGACCACAGATAAGATGAGTGTGCCAATGAATAAACAGATACATTGGTTGTTTACTCACTGGTACTGTAAGATTTTCTAAAACACAGATTACTCACCTTAGTAGCCAAAAGTCGTGTCAGGTAGATCTCAGAGACCATCTTGCTGCCACGGTCGCCCTCCTTCTGGTCTCCGTGCTCATGGTTCTTCACCAGGTGCCAAACCTTGACCCCGCTCTCCAGGTCAGGAGTGATCATAGGAGTACGGGAACGCAGGCTGTCAGGGCTTCCAGTGTACTTGATCATGTTCTCTGTGAAGAACAACATGTATTAGTTCACAGAGTCTAGTCAGTGTTTGTTTTCTTCCAGCATCAGTTAAATGTCTATTGGTTGTAACTACTTAATATGATATAATGTAAATTGTGAAGTTATCTCATTAACATTTATGTAGCCCCTATAATGATCGGTAAGCTGAAAATAAAAAATTAAATGATGTTGGGTTTCCCCTGCTTGCATCAGAAAGAGAGAAGAAACAAGACACATCAAAACTTTAATCAGAGCAGAGAATGAGGTAAACAAGAATAAAGCTAACAAAAAAAAACAACTAAAAAAGACCAAAGAGGCAAGGAAAGCCATAACCTGCATGTCAGCTACAGAATACAGTTTTTTGGCTTGTGGCTTCCAATTTTCAGGTCTGTGAGATTGGATATGAAACTTGTAGAAAGTGTGCATGGTTAATTTTTCATGGCTTCTTCTCCTAGGGACAAGACATGGCATCGCCGGCTGACACAAAATCGAACAGGTGTCAGAAGAGATGAAATATGTATGGCCCACCCAATGGCTGGAGTGGTGATGACATTTCCAAACACATGGCTCAATGAATGTTTACACAGTGTGAAAAAATTGATCAGTGGGTGCGGTTTAGAGAGAGGAGTGAAAAAAAAAAAAGTGTTCTCCACCATGACATAAATCAATCTGTCCAGAGAGAAAAGCGGGAGTGTATGTATGGAGGAGAGAGTCCGTGGAAAAAGAGACAGCTGGAGACATCAGAGAATGCAGAGTGTGGGGGGTGGAGACTGCTCAAATCTAATTCCAGCATGATCAACTAAAAATGTTTGTCTCTCCTACAGGGTACTTCACTGAGTAATATGTAACTGTAGCTTTGTTATAAGACCGGTGTCAAATGTGGTACTAGTATTTTTCAGGAACACTGGACAAGTGTGACACTAATTGTGCTGTTTTTGAGGTTGTGTGGGTGCAACAGGATGTGAGCTGGGCCTTTGTCTAAAGGGAGAGTGGGTAGTGCATTCATTTTGTGTTAATTATTTATTCAAGAAGTTAGAATGCTGAGGGTGATGCAGAGTCAGGGATGCACAGGAGAGAGATTTCTGGTTGGATTCTATTATTATCCAGCTCTACACAAAGGAGGTGTTATTTTTCGGGTGTTTTTCTCCTTGTGGTTTTTGATGGAAACATTACATCAAAGACACAAAGGTTTCTCCTTTCATTGTCTGACTCAACATGATACACAGTGTTTGTCTTAATCTCTGTACTTTTTCCACAACTTTCTCTCCTGCTCCACTCCCCCTTTTCAGCAGCTATATTAAATTCTGCCCCGTCTCTTTCTTCACTATTTGGCTATTGTACTCAGGGAGAGTTCAAAGTCACTCTCAAGTACCACACCAGTTGTGAAGTGGATCAAACTTGTGTTTGAAGTCAATCCCGTAAAATAAATTGTTGAGGGAGATATTTATGGCATCCATCTTCCCTTTTCTGTTGCGCCACTCACCTTGTCTTATCTGGTCTAATTTGGAGCCAGAGAAGTGAGGTGAGACCGTATGGAGATGAGGCAATGCTAATAATGTGGCACCACATTTGATGTGTCTGAAGTGTTTGTGGCCAGTGAGGCTGGCCCTTTGATCAGCACCTAACTTGATGGTTTCCTAGGTTCAAGGAGACGCGGAGCAGACGGACAGGCGGAAAAAACACTGGCACATGGAAGTGCTTTGGAGTCTCAAGAGGCCAGAACAACAGAGGAAAAAGTCTATTTGCTCTTGTTATGTTTAAGAAATCCTTTCAACTACTCTAAATTGTGTCTTGTCTTTCTAGGTTGTCTATTCAGTGTTGTCATGTAGGGTCCAGTGGATGGTCACCACATGTCCACTCTCAGGTGGGAGCATCCACTGCTGCAGGATCAGTTAGTTTCCCCCCTACTTACTCTAATGATATGGTATTTTATAGACATATTTATTGTTATGTATGTGATTTGATGACATCAATTATTGCTAAAAAAAACTGATGTTTATTTTTGCTGATAAGGCTAAGTTTGAGACACATTTCCACGACCTGACATCTGGATGACTACATTCACACCACTGGTGGGGCAAATACAACAACAACCTTCTGTACCTGACAAGAGGTCCAGTTTAATGTCATAACAGCATTTTGAATGTTCAGAAACAGGTCAGCTTACCATATTTACTTGCAGAAGTTCGAGACACGGTGGAGTTGTTTACTGAATTGTAGGCTGTGACTTGCTTGGGAACCAAGGCCATTACTGCATTATCAGGTACCTGAAAACAGAAGCATGTGTTATGCAAATGATTACTGAAAATGAAAGCCATGTGCAGAGATTTAGTTTTTACATTTGTGGAGATTTCTATAACAACCAATCAGAAAACCCATACATCATTGCGTTGGTGTCATTTTATATATTTCTCTCCATCTATTCTGGTTTCTTGTGGATAAACAGAATATCTTATTACCCTTATGTGCTCTACTCAGCCCACACATACATATGATGACTGACAGGGGGAGGGAGAGTTTAGCAGAGCATCATACAGGCCTGTGTGAGAGGGGATGTCCCACAGTCTCTATTCAATAATACCTTTCCTCTAGGGTTGGGTTGTGTGTGTGTTGGTCTATGTGTAAATAAGTGTGTGTAAATGAATGAATGAGTAAATTGTGCACTCCGCCTTCCACAGTCAGCAAAACAGGATTCAATTAACACAACTGGGATGTACTCTGTCCCAGCTGTGCCCACACACAGACACAGACACAGACACACACCCCTATTCTGCATAATCTGGCTACCTGTGCTGCAGGGTAAGGCAGGGTTAATTGAAGTGATCTCTATCATAGCGTGGGTGGATGGGACAGGGAATAAGGACCGGGGGCCTTTTGTGCGTGTGTGTGAGAGAGTAAGAGACAGAGAGAGAGAGCCGGGGTCTTATTAAGATTGTATCATTACTTCACCCAGTCACTCAATCTGCTCCTCACGCATAATGTGTTTATATTATTGTAAGCAGGAGGCCCACAGGGCAGAGCCCGTTATTCCTTTGTGGGGAGCCCCCACCTCTGCAACGCCCTTAAGCATGCTTGCTCCCCGATCACTGCTCTTATATGTTGAATGGATATAAAATGAGCAAAGCACAATGGAACATAATGAAAAGGAGGAGTGGCATTTGGGGAAATAACATTTGTAGGAGAGGATAAAGGCACAAAGCCGAGCACAGCTTCCTGAAAAAGAGGAAGAGGAGAGATATGTCTCTCATTATGGGACAGAAAGATCTGATATGGCAAATGCCAAATTTATGTGATGTTTCCCTGAACAAGAAATCAAACTTTTCACTGAGTAACTGAAGGCAGAGTGAGTGGGTGAGTTTGGCTAGTTGAAGATCAAACCATATTACTTTAATAAAGGAGAGCACATGATTCTATCGGGTGTGTCTGGCCGGTTATATTAGCTTGTAACAAGACAAACAACATTTAGATAATATGTCTGGAGGACATGCCAAGACCAAATATAGTGGCACATCTGGGTTGGCAGGGGTGGCACCAATCAATACAGTGCATCAATTGATTTGATTAGTAAAGCGACAAGATCTTGAACCTTTTTAAACTCAAGCCATAGCATTTCAGTGAAATTAATCGTGTTTGTGGAGTCCAGTCCCTTCCTTGCTCTTTGCTTAGCCACCTAGCAAATTTTGAGTGGATGGGAGTGTTTTCATTTTTTTTTGGTCTGTCAAGGATAAGGTGCCCTTATTCCCTGGCCTGAAAAAATGAATTAACGGTTGTCTTCATTATCTTATTTCCGATTCGAATCAGCTCTCCCTAATACATTCCACCCGTGCCTCGTACTCCAAGCCTGTTGACACTTGCTGGCACTGACATTTAATTTAGGCACCACGGAAACTGCACTTTGGAGGGGACAGTGGCTGCTTGCAAAGCTTTTTTCCCCATCTATTCCCATTCTGGTTGGCTTGATAGATGGCCGCTACTCATAACACTCAACTCAAACACCTGCAGATACGTGTTTGTGTGACACTCTGCATAAAAGCATTTGTGTGTTTAATGAGTGTAGATGTCTACTTTGTACATACATCTTCATATTACCGACCTGTCAATAAATGTGTTATTCAGACCTTTCCATGTACTGTTAGCTGTGTATTTGTGTGCGTGCGAGTGCGTAGAGTCTTTGATGGCTTATAGGAATATTCTGTATATGAACTCTATGCCAACACTAATCTATTTCAGAAACAAGACAATACTTGGTCAGCACATCAGATTTTATCTCGATCCATCTCCACACAAAGGATTACTTCCAAGTGTCACTGTTAGTCACTTCTGTTAGTCACTTCCCTGCATCGCCCTGCCTCATTCCCCTTCACCTGTGATGTGTGTGTGTGTGATAACTAAATGGTTAGAAAAGTGCTTTGACTGAATTGTCCATTAGATAGTTTTGGAGCTTAGTGAAGATCATCAGGTCACACAGAGGAAAAGGTGGAGGTGACTTGAGAGGGCGTCAGAGACAGCTAGATGTACTGTAGATAGAGAGATGATGGGTGGTAAAGAAGAGAGGCTGAAATGAATAAGTAAAATACAAAAAAAAGGTTCAGTAGTAAATGTCAGGCCTGTTTAAATATCAGGCCTTTGTGCTCCATATCAGTGTTTTTTCTTAACGTGTCAGAGATGCGCTTCAGCATTGTGTTTGTGTACCTCTACTGTGGAAATAGTTTGAAAATAACTGTACTTTTCTTGAAAGAAAGACGATGTGAATGTCTTCAAATAGAAGATGTAATCTATCCATTTCAAGCTCCAGAGGATGCTAAGTCTCTGCAGATAGCAATCCTTTTTTTTTTCAGTCTTTTCTCTGTGAGATCTAAAACTTTACAAACGCTTTGTATTTCTAAAACTTCAAACTTCAGTGACTTTGAAATTGCTTTAAAATTTCTAAGTTTAACACATTTCTGTCAATTTTAATTCACATGATTTTTAAAACACATTTCTGGTTGTCCCACACCATAGACAAAACACATTTTGGGCAATATAATGAATTTAATACAGGCTGCAGTGGTCTACATTTTAGAATATACAGTCATAGGCGTACCTGATAATGGGCCAGCATGTTCAGTCTCTTCCAGTCACCTTCAATCTTAGTGGTGACATCTTCATCCTGCAGAATCATGCGCTGTCCTCGACCCTGACGCCATTCTGCAATCGCAAAAAAAAGCAAAATGAAAAGATCAGGACATTACCAACCACATTCATGCAACAATACTTTTTTTATTTTACTTTTTATTCTTATTTGTTTCCTCTGCCAAGGAGGTTCTGTTTTCACGCCTTTTCTGTACATCTTTCAAGAAATATCAAACTCTTGCCATGATGTTTGGTGTGCTGTTATGCCTTTGGTGAAGAAACAACAGATTTTTTTTAACGTTGGATTTCAGCTTTTAGGAGACGGTTGTGTTTTTTAATCACAACAATTAAAATAGACAAACAGTTTCTAAGGGTATGTTTGCAGTGAAAATCAATATGTTGTAATATATATATATATATATATACACACACACAAACCTTAGTTTGTAATCCTTAGATAAAAACATGAACTACAACAACACCGAAAAAGCATCAGAAATTGTAATTGTGAAATTGTGAAAGTGTAATTGTTCTAATAAGTCTACCAGAAAAATTGTCACTATCTAGTATTCACCATCTCCATCCCGTTTTTCAGAACAATAACTTTCATTGTCATGAAAAGCCTGAATAAAATCAAAAAGATGACAAAAACAACATTGTCAAGGCAAACAGATGTAGAACCAAGGGAGAAATGGAACACGTGAGAGAAAGCAAAAAGATGCCAGTTGAATTAATCACCCACTTTTCTCTTTTTAGAAAGAAGCTCTCCATCTCTTTCTCTGGTGAAATCGATGCACCGGGCCTTATGCTCTGCTCTCTGAAGACGCTATTGGTCCCTGCTCTCCCCTTGTCAAACCCCAATCCACTGCTTTAAGCCCCCTGCCTAGCTGCTCTTATTTTTATTGCTGAGAGCTTTGATAGAAGCAGACCAGACTCATATCCATGCCAACAGTATACGGAGAAACTAGAAAGCTGCAAACATAAAAACGACAGCCTACCTAAAGACTGCAGATCACCTAATTTCCATATTTTTCAACAAGTGTGCACATGACGGTGTCTTTCATTTAACCAACAGGACAGCATTAACATGACCTCACATCCAAATTACATCTTCACTACGTATACACCAGGCTTCCCACATCTGTGCAACCTCAGCACAAAACAAAACAAAAGCTTTGATAGGAACATCTCACAATACCCCAGAAAAATTTGCATAAGTGAAAAAGGAAAGCCATCTCAAAAACAAACAAGCAGATGATTCCGCTATTCTTTTTTGCAGACATCATGGACTTTATGAATGCATTATTGTGTCTGTGCTCCTTGCTGTGCTTCCCACTTGCATCAGCCACTGTCATCTCCTATTCTGATCACAAACAGGAAAACAAAGCAGCAATCACTGTGGCGCATGATGAGGCCTGTCTTTGGAGGATCGACCAGAATTGTGTTAGCATCTGAAAAATCTGCAGGAAATAAAGATTCTCCTGTTGTTTTTTGTCAATACAGTACATCTTCCCATAAAGATGCAAATGAGCGCCTGTCTCCAGTTGAGGCTCAGTAAACAAATGGAAAAAAAGAAAGGCAGAAAGGAATAAAAAAAAAAAAATACTTGGTGTGAAACCAGAGCAAACTGAGATTACTCCGATTCCCAAATCCAGTGGTCGTTACTCGGTGGGAAGAGAACTGTGTGTGTGTGTGTGTGTGTAAACCTGCATTATAGACTCACACACAGCCAAAGAGATAAGGGCTTTGGGGAGTGTATGGAAGCTGATGGTAAAGAGAAAGGCTGAAGGTGACTGTTGTACTCCACAGAGATGCATGACATACTTTTGCTACTGGCAACACACACACACACACACACAGGGCCTAACTTCTTTGTTCTCAGGCCCGATCTTCTCTGAAACCCTGCGGGGGAACTGTGGATTGCAGCAGAGGAGAATTAAAAACAATATCTGGGATAACAACACCTCCTGGCCAATCTGTCTCAGGACAGGCCTGCCACAATCCTATTATCCTTATCAGTCATTGCAATCAGTGTGTGTATATGTGTTTGTATATGAAAAATGTTACCAATTGGTTGGTGGTGAACTGTGGGCTTTGGCGTGAAAAGATGTCAAACATGCTCCGAGTCTGTTTATGGGCTCAATATTAGGAGTGAACTTTCTTCTAATCTGTGCAGCATGTTGGATACATACTGTAGATATATGTCAGTCAAAGAAAATATTTTATCCATATATACTGTATATATATATATACTGTATATGTTGCCTTGTGAGCTTGCATTTACTCAATCTCTCTCTTACTCATACTTCCAATCACACACATACAGAACGAGTGGCCAGCTAACTCTGACAATTTCCAATTCCCTTTCATAATAAAACAATAATAGAATAACACATCCTGCCCAAAGGGGGCCATAAAACAATTTTATCCAGGAATGCCTTCAAAAGGCTAAACCAATCGCTTCACTTAGCTATCACACAGGCAGATTCCCTATGGTTTGCACTCAGCCCATCTTACATCCGAGGTTGGTTATAAATATGCTATTACGAACACACAACAGGGGCTTAGAAAATCCATCTGGCAATATTAAACCATAAAAAGTACAGCAGATGGTGCAGAGACAACCTATAGGTATCGGCAGACAACAAGCATACATGCCTGTGTACTTGTACTGCACACACACACACACACACACACACACACAGTGTACAAACCACCCTGATCACCAGAGGTCTTGCAGAGAAGGTATATCATTACACACTCTCCTATCAAAGGGCCCTTAAAGCAATTAGCAAATATATTAAACCCATGTTACATACAATTGAGATCCCCAAGAAATACAGTTATATATCTGTAGAAAATAACTACATACTTTAGCTGCCCATAGGGCTCATAAATGGCAGAAAGGAAGGAAGCAAAGAAGGAAAGATTTTGTAGGGAAGAGATCACTGAGCGGCTCGATTGATTAGCTGATCAATCATGTGACTCAGACGCTAGTCGACAAGAGAGTCGATCGATGAGACGTTTGAGGAGGGGAGAGACCAATCATAGACATCTGACTGAGAAAGCCAGGAAGTAAACTCTCCTGAGGAAAAGCTGCTTCTCTATATCTAAGAAGCCTTGTACTTTTTAAGAGGAGTTGGGAAGCTTTTGTAAAAAAAAAAAAAAAAAATCAATGGGTTTCTAAGTTCAGCTATCTTTTCTCTGAGCACATAGATGGGAAATTGCATAAATGTTTTGACATTTTGTAAGATAACTACAGGGATGTGCAGGAGCAATAACTCTCATCAACTACAACCCAGAAATGTAGAATTATATATATCCCATAATCAACATGCAAATACATGAAGGGCAAAACTCTTCAACAGCTTGTCATGGCAGGACTTTCACAGTAAATGTTTTCCTTAGTCTTAACCTACATGGCAAACATACGGTTCCATTAAAAGACTTGTACCTAGGTCCATGTCAGAGGCTTTTAGACGGTGGGAGTGTGGGACATTCTTGTAGATGGCATCTAGGATCTTCTCCTTCACCTGGCTGATGGTATCACAGTTTAGCACCTTCACCTGGATCTCTGGGCTTTTCTCATTCTCTGGATGGATGCAGTTCACCACCTGTAGCAGAAATACACACAAGACTGCCACTGTGAGGGGGGGGGGGGGCTGGGAGAAGGCTGCAGGTGAAACAGTATTCCAAACGTTGACTTTGGTTGTTATAAGAGACAGCCGTTGTTATATTTCACAGTGTTTTCTGGGTATCTATAGGTAAGGATTCTTGCAATATTTGCAACTGCAGCAGTCAAACCTGGAAATATAAAAGCATGTTGCCGAGTTGGTTTAGTGCAAAGGATAAAATGTGTTATATGGAATTCATGTTTAATCTTGGCAGAGCAGAGGTGTGTGTGTTTTATATTATTAATGTGGATTGGTACTCATGGAACGGCAATAATTTTGTGATCGCCAAGGATCTGTGAGAGAATTGCAGCAAAAAAAAAGAAGATCATTCACCAGGGAAACTGCTCTTTCCGCTGAGCCTAAGAGAGACTGCAATGTGGTACCTGAATTGATGAGCAATAAACCAGCTAATTATAACAGTATTAGGATATTCATCTGTTCTGCCTCCAGGTGTTGGTGGAAATACCCAAATTACAAGATGAACACAAATACACATACAGAGCCTTGCAAAAGTATTCATACCCCTTGACCATTTCCACATTTTTTGATGTTACAAGCACAAACTTAAATGTATTTTATTGGAATTTTATGTGATAGACCAACACAAAGTAGAGCATAATTGTGAAGTGGAAGGAAAATTATACATGCTGTTCAAGGTTTTTTTACAAATAAATATCTGAAAAGTGTGGTGTGCATATGAATTCAGCCTCCTTGAGTCAATACTTTGTCGAACCACCTTTCGCTGCAATTACACCTGCAAGTCTTTCGGGGTATGTCTCTACCAGCTTTGCACATCTAGAGACTGCAATTTTTGCCCATTCGTCTTTGCAAAATAGCTCCAGCACACTCAGACTGGATGGAAAGTGTCAAGCAATTTTCAAGTCTTGCCACAGATTTTCAATAGGATTTAGGTCTGGACTTTGACTGGGCCATGGTGTGTTCAGGTTGATGTGCAGTGTTAGTTTCCGACCACACATAGCGTTTTGCATGTAGGCCAAAAAAGTTCAATTTTGGTCTCATCTGACCACAGCACCTTCTTCCACATGTTTGCTGTGTCCCCTACATGGCTTGTGGCAAACTGCTTATTGCTTTCTCAACAATGGCTTTCTTCTTGCCACTCTTCCATAAAAGCCAGATTTGTGGAGTGCACCACTAATAGTTGTCCTGTGGACAGATTCTCCCACCTGAGCTGTGGATCTCTGCAGCTCCTCCAGAGTTACCATGGGCCTCTTGGCTGCTTCTCTGATTAATGCTCTTGTTGCCCGGCCTGTCAGTTTAGGTGGATGGCCATGTCTTGGTAGGTTTGCTTGTTGTGCCATATGCTTTCCATTTTCAGATGATGGATTGAACAGTGCTCCGTGAGATGTTCAAAGCTTGGGATATGTCTCTAAAGACTCTGTTTACTAATTAGGTGACTTTTGAAGGCAGTTGCTTGCACTGGATTTTTATTTAGGGTATCAGAGTAAAGGGGGCTGAATACATATACATATATTTCAGATATTTATTTGTAAAAAATATTGAACACCATGTATCATTTTCCTTCCACTTCACAATTA
Source organism: Gadopsis marmoratus (assembly GCA_036023855.1). Taxonomy (NCBI): domain Eukaryota; kingdom Metazoa; phylum Chordata; class Actinopteri; order Centrarchiformes; family Percichthyidae; genus Gadopsis; species Gadopsis marmoratus. Next base: position 4,002 of record JAVQJF010034645.1, on the reverse strand, counting down.
TGCTCTACTTGGTGTTGGTCTATCACATACAATCCCAATAAAATACATTTAACTTTGTGCTTGTAATGTCACAAAAAGTGAAATGGTCAAGGGGTATGAATACTTTTTCAAGGCACTGTAAGTGACAGGGTAAATGTGAGGTTTTCACCTTGGATATTGAAAGAGTATGAAAATCTGTACTCCCAGAATGTAGTGTACAAACAGATGTGACACTAGAAAAGAAAGACGGAACGACTAAACAGTGTCTGAGTTTTTTCTGGTGAAACAAACATGTCACAGTGGAGAGGACAACAACAGACAGACTTTGGGAATAAACGAGAGGTTCCAGAAGGAGAGAGCTTCAGCATCCCTCTGCTTGCACAGACACATTCACATAAATAATCTCTTTACTCTCTCCTCATCCCCAAGCTCTTTTTCTTGACAGCTCCGGCCTCAACAGGAAGTGAGGTCGCCACTCCTGTGCCCCCGTCATGTCAAGCGTGACGACGACAACTTAATGCCACGTTGCTCATCTCATGACCGACAACCCATAACCACTCTTTTTCTCTCCTCTTGTCCCAGAAAGCATATTAAGTGGCACCTTTTAGCCCTTTGACCCCTGGGCAGTTGAACCCCTTACCAGCGTCTTGTAGTCAATCTGTTGTCTGATGAGCTTGTCCTCGCTGAGCGAGTAGCGTGCCTCTCCAGTGATGGAGTCAATGGGGCCTTTCTCCATCTGCTGCTTGATGGCACAAAACAGGGAGAAGAGAGGTTCGCCTGCACACTCCTGCAAAGACATTTGGAGAGAGAAGAGCAGAGCAAAAGTTTGGAGGGAGGAAGAAAACTTTGAATCCATTTCTGCACTGCACTCACTATCAGCAAAGTTTAATAATGTCTCAGAAAATATATATCTGAAATGTTGTAGTTGCTTTTTATAATGTTTTCCAGACTGCCTTGCCTCCAGAGTTGCTGAGCAAGTCCCAAACTCTATCGTTCCCCTAAATTAAAGAAGATTGTACCACCTATCAAATCATAAACTTTGCTGAAATGAAACTGGAGTTTGGGAAAGATTTGATGGATAAACTGTGAAAAATGCCATAAAAGACAGACTCTCTCCACCCCCCCGTCTTCCCTTCTGAAAACACTGCTGTTTGTCAAACAGAAGAGATTGGCCATTTATCATTGTTTTTATTCTCCTCACAGCTGCAGTAAAAGGATGAGTGGAGAGATGGAGGAGAAAAACAGGATGGTGGTAACATTTCTTTAGACGTGAGAGGAGTGGAGAATTTTGCTTTTACTTCTTCATGTCATGACTTCTTCGTGGGATTTTGACTATGTTTTACAGCCTCAAAAATACATGGAGAACTAATGGACTATCACAATTACTTGCTATTTTATCCAATCAATTCACAAATTTGAGAGTTAAAAAAACAACCATTAACTATTAACTATCAGTAAAGACGCTAATGAAGCCAGAGGTGACAGTGATTTCATCAACTTGGTTGAGGTTAAGAACTAAACTACGTGTTGTAATTCTATTCTAGGAAATTAATATGTTCAGTAAAGTTGAAAACAAATATTTGAGTGACCTTCAGAAATTTGTAGAGGAGGAACGTGAACCAGTTGGTCAGCATTTTCTCTGCAACAGACTCAGTCCTGCAAACAGACACAAAGCACATAATGAACATATGATCCCCACACTCTTATTACCATCATAAATATTCAACACCATCATCAAATATTCTGCCAAAAATGATGACCGCTGTTAATAAATAGGCTTTCGTTACACAAATATAATTGTGAATTGAGAGAGCCTTTGCACATATGTGATGGCCTTTCAGACAATCTTTCGGCTGGCTTATATGCTCAGGCATGCCAAGGGCAGCTCATCTACAGTGGTGGGGATTTTAATATGAGGCAAAGCAATTAAAAGCCTTTATTTGATCCCAGTGGATTGATGTCGTTAGGGGCTGGAGCGGCTCTGTAATAACACTGGCCTCATTATCAAGCGCTCCCTTGCCTATTCACTGGACTAACACTCGATCCGTGCACAATAGAAAGTGAATGAATACATCTCCCTCTCTTTCTCCGCCTGGCATCCATGCTCCATTGGTGTGGCAAAATGGTGCGTGTCTGCGTTTCTGTGTGTCTGTGTTGACCTGGGCCAACAGTGTGATTGATCCCGTGTGAATTGCTAATATGCATACATAATAACAGCGGTGGTGGCGAGGGGAGAAAGACGAGAGGCGAAGATCAGATATCCTTCGACAGCAACCTTCTTGACCATCAGCAGGGGTGTGTGGCTAATATGCCTCAAACACCTCACACCCACCCTCCCTCTGCTTTCAATGAGCAACTACCATAGGCATTAATATTTCAGGATCAGTGTCCATTGTGTCCATGTGTGTGCTTAGGTTTTGTCTCCTGTTCCAGCTGCCACCTGCAGCCCTCCCACCTTTCACCATTCATACAGCCTCTTTAAGGGGCTCCACACTGAGGCATGAGGGGGGACATGATGTCTGCTGTGCCAGTGGGCTGGCCTGGCACCCCCTGCCAACACTGGCACAACACCTGGGGGGGATTAACTTCCTGCCTCTCACTGTTCCCACTCTTTCATTTTGTCGCCCCTCCCGCTCTTTCACCGTCCACAGATCCAAGGGTCAACAAGGTCACTTTTCATCTTTTCTTTCATGTGTCCTTGCTGCCTTCCTCCCTCCCTCTGGCTGCCCCACTCTGGATCCTGTAATCATACACACTTCCAAATCCTCTCCATTTCCACAAATGTAGCCTATCTATCAAATGGGTGAAAAAGAGCATGGAGAAAGGAGGTGGTGCACAGGCAAGGAAGGAGGGAGGGAGCAGTGAAAAAGTAAAATGAAGAAAAGAATGAGAAGAAATGGCTTGGCTGAGTCTGGCCTTGCCTTTTCTTCTTTTTAAACTTCCTTTTACGTACTCACTTCCAATAGATATTGTGTTTTTGTGTGCCTGTGTTAGTAGACGAGTGTGCGGCTGTTTTAAGGCTAGTGTGCAAAAAGCACAAATTAATCCCGCTGCGCATGTATTCAGAAATTACCATGCGCGCTGACTAGTTGTTTATTGTGTGTGTGTTTGTGCATGCTTCTGGCAGCGGGTGCCAACCCTGCAATAATAAGAAGTCTTGGCACGGCCCCACCAGTTTGCTTATGCTCATTCTCTATCACAGCACAGTCTATGGGGAACAAGGATACTGTGACAGAGCTGCTTTAAGATCTAATATTAGCATTTGGTATTACAACTTTCAAACAATATTCTCCGAACCTCTCCTGAGCTGCTACTCGAAACACAGCACAACCTATGTTTGGGTTAATGCAATGAAATGTGCCGTGGCGTGTTGGCATGGTCAGGCTTGCCTACTTGGCAGCCAGTCAGAGGGGCAGTGGGCATTAAGAATGATCTAGAGCAGAGGGGACCTGGCAGTGCTTAGTTCCCCCTGATTTCCGAGGTAGAGTTGATGGCAATCCGTACTTCATCACACATTTAACATTTTGGTTGGCTATAGCTGCCAGTAACGTGTATTTGTGTATCTGTATGAAATGGGAACTTTGACTATCTGAAAAACTGTTACTTCCTAGAGAACTAGGTAATCCTGCTCTTCTGTCCATTTAGCCAAATCAGCCATACTCCTCCATGATTTTCCAGGGACTGATTATTTAATTGACTGATTATTTTGACACTATATGGCCCACATTTAACATGGGAAAGGTGCGGGCCGTGGCCGAAAGTGGACACAGTGTCCATGTGCCGGCCACGTATCACACAACCAATGGGGCCATTGGGGAAGCTTTGGGCCGATGGGGCAGAATCTGTGTTGGCGTACCCTTTCCTTTTAGGGGCGCTGTCGTGAAGCTGTCCTGATTGGGAATAATTGACGATTAGCAACCTCTCAATGTTAAATTTTGGGTGAGGGGCCCAAAGTTGAAAATTACCCATAATGCACTCTGGTGACCACTGGCCACCATGTTTAAACTTCCCTTATGCCTCTCC